>SNVD02002414.1:0-108283 GCA_013180625.2 Boswellia sacra | reverse complement strand
AGTGTTGAAGCTAAGGAGAAGACTACATGCTAAAGGCACCAAAGTTTAAAAACAAGGATTGACTCAAGGAATGTGACACATGAGCATGTTCAATCAATTGATCATATATATCTCTATAAATGTCCAAATGATGTGATTTTTAGCCTTTGGAAAGCTTATTCAATTTATAACATTTCATATATTTTAAAGAAATTCAAATTTCAAGTGTAAGGTTGTCCAAATCATTATGCAAGTTGAAAGACAAATGGAAGCAGCTGACATGAGCACCGAATACTCCTTTGGACATATCTTGAGCTAGAAAAATCAAAATGACTTGATTCTTGCGGCATTGGAAAGATGACTTAATGAAGAACATTTCATATGTTTTGAAAAAATTCAAATTTCAAACAGAAGGCCGACATAATTGACATGCAATTCGGTGGACTGACACAAAGAAGAAAAATCAACTCACATGAGTACCGAATGGTGTTTTGGCCATATCTTAAGATAGAGATATCCAAATGCTTTGATTCTTAATGTTTTGGAAAGCTTATTCAAATATGAAGATCTTTTATGTTTTGAAGAAATTCAAATTTCAAACGGAAGGCTGACAGAATTATCATTCAATTGGTGGACTGACACAAGAAAGAAAAATCAAGTCACATGAGCACCGAATGGTGTTTTGGCCATATCTTGAGCTACAGATATCCAAATGACTTGATTCTTAATGTGTTGGAAATCTTATTCAAATATGAAATCTTTTATGTTTTGCAGATTTTCAAATTTCAAACGGAACATTGACAAAAATGGAAGACAAAATTACGGTTTTTATGGTGGGCAGAAAATTTGGAGATGGTGTCTTCACTTGATTAAGTTCATCTCATTTGCCTATAAAAGGAGCCATTCTCCCATGCATTCAACAAGTGCAAGAGAAGCATTTTATCAAGCAAAAAGCAAGAGAAATATCAGTCTAGAGAGCTTTTATATTATTTATCTACTCTTTGAAGAGAGTTATACATTTATTGTAAAATTATCTTTGTTCTTGTATTGTGGTGAGAGTGAGATATTATTGTAAAGGATAATAGTTATCCTTGAGAGAACTCTTGTTGTGTGTTATCAAGGTTAAAAAGTTGCCTTGGTGAGGTTGTTCATCAAGAAAACTCTTGGTGTGGTGTTATCAAGGGTTGAAGGAAGTTGCCTTGGTGAGGTTGTTCATCAAGAAGAACTCTTGGTGTGGTGTTATCAAGAGTTGAAGGAAGTTGCCTTGGTGAGGTTGTTCATCAAGAAGAACTCTTGGTGTGGTGTTATCAAGGGTTGAAGGAAGTTGCCTTGGTGAGGTTGTTCATCAAGAAGAACTCTTGGTGTGGTGTTATCAAGAGTTGAAGGAAGTTGCCTTGGTGAGGTTGTTCATCAAGAAGAACTCTTGGTGTGGTGTTATCAAGAGTTGGAAGAAAAAGTCTTGGTGAGGTTGTTCATCAAGCAAGTTGTAAAGATTTCTACAACTTAGTGGAAAGCTTAGCTCGTGGAGCTAGGAGCCCGTGGACGTAGGCAAGGTTTGCCGAACCACGTAAATTGAGTTTGCACTCTCTCTATCCCTTTCCTCTTTACATTTACTTGCACTTGTGATTGTTCATCATTATTATTCTTTTGATTGCATCTTTGATAAATTCTAATTTCATCTTCTTCACCTTTATTTTCAAAGAAAGAGTGAACTAATTTTGATCTTTCAAGAAAAGTTTTCTAAATCCGTTTTGATAAATAAAAACCCAATTCACCCCCCCTCTTGGGTTGCCATACCTGGGTCAACAGTTATCACATATCTGACTAATATTAATTAGATTAGCTTTCAAACCCTTAACTAGCAAGACATTTTGGAAGTTAGATAGGCCTTTGACATTCAAAGTACCTTTGTCAATGATCTTACTCTTAGCTCCATCTCCATAAGTGGCATTTCCTTCTCTGCATGCTTCAAAATTTTTCAAAAACTGTTTATTTCTACTCATATGCCTGGAACAGTCACTGTCAAAATATCACAAATCGTTAAAAGAATGTTTAAGAGTAGTAAGAGCAACATTGCATACTGTCTTCTCTTTCTTAACCCACTGTAGTTGTGATTTTGGTAACAGTTTGAACTGTTTTGATTTTTTTTGCAAAAAGGTTCAATAATTTAAAGCATCTAGGCCTAATATGTCCTTTTTTACCACAAAAATAACAAGTTCGAATAAATTTTCTTACCTTTTCATGACTGCATTTGAAAGAGCTTAAAGGAGAAACAAATGTTTCATTGGTTTTTGAACTCGGACTTGACCTTATTGACTTAGGTTCAGAATTTTTACCTGATGTTGAAGCTTTTACAAACACTGTTGTTGATGAGGATGCAACATTACCTTTTATGTATCCCAATCCATGTTTGTTGGAGTTGTCTTTTCCAAGAATCAAGACCTGATCCAGTTTAGCTGACCCAATTCTGGGTTGATCAACACATCTTTTGCTCCCCATAAGTTCTATTGTAATTTTCTCAATATGTGCTATTTCGTCTTTTAAAGCAAGCTCCAGTTTTGTGATACAGTTTTCAGCATATGATTTTTCATATTTTAGCACTTCAATCTCCTTCTTCAAGGTTTTGATTTCTTATTTCTGACTCAACCATTCACTATAGAGTGCATTGTAAGTTTATTGCAACTCTTCATAGTATTCTGGATCATTTTCTGTATCTAAATGATCAACATTGGTTTTGCAATATTCTGTTATGTCAGTCATAACAACTTTCCATGATTCTTTTTCCTGAAATTCTTTTTCATGAACTTGACATAATTTTTTGTTAGAAAAGCAATCTGTTTAGAATCAGTTTCATCAAGTTCATCATTACTACTTTCATCATCGGATTTAACAGTTTTAACATTAAATGCAATGCTTTTTCCTTTTTGCTTCCTAGTACTCTGATTAATTTCAAAGTTTTAAAGAATGCCAATCAATTCATCAACCCTCATCTCATCAGTGTTTTTAACTTCCTCAATGGTAGAAATTTTTTGTTGAAATTTATCTGGAATAGATCTGATTATTTTGCTAACAATTTCCGCATCAATGAAAGTTTTGTCAAGCATGTACGCAAAATTTATGATGTGACATAACTTAGAGTAAAACTCAGAAATTGACTCATCCTTATGCATCATCAAATTGAGAATTGATAATTTAGTCTCATCAATTTAGATCTTTTAACAGATGCAGTACCTTCATGTTTTACCTCAAGTATGTCCCAAGCTTCTTTGGCCACTTTGCACCTAGAAATCTGTCCAAAATTATATAAGTCCAATGCAACAAAAATTGCATTGAGAGCCTTCGAGTTTCAGTTTGAATGTCGATATTTTTCATTAGTCCATCCTCCTCGTTTTTGGGTTCAGAATCTCCAAAAGCATTCAATTTTGTTAGCGGTGTCCATCCTTTGAGCACACCAGTCCATGCCCTGTCATCAAGAGATTTGATATACATCATCATTCTTACCTTCCAATATGGATAATTACCATCACCAAGAATAGGTGGTTGTGTTCCAGATCCTCCATTACGAATAAACTCCATTCTTCCATATCAACGTGATCTTTTCTTCACTTGTATATTAGTGAACCTACTCTGACACCAATTGTAAGTTCTGGAAGCATGCAGATATAAGAAATATAATAGTAAACTGTAAATGAAATTGGCACAAGAGGATTTTACGTGGTTCGGTTATAAAATCTATATCCACGGATAGCGTTAAAGCTGTAACTCACTAAGTTCTTGTTTCTACAATCTCTAGGATCGTTTACAGTGCTGACTCACTCTCACACACCGACCTAATCTTTGTAAAACAAAATCTCACCAAGATCTTAAACTCTAGTGACACTGCTCACTCTCTGTTGCTGATAACTTAACAACACACTGTTAAGTTAAACATAACCACGATGTCTAACACTGAATTACATAAACACTTAACTCGCAAGTTCTCTCAAGCGTATGCTAACTTAGACAGACCTAAACAAAAATTCATGCACAATTGCAACCTCTCATACATAAATAAAACACTCATAAAATCAAATCAATGAAGCATTCCAATTTGCGTTGAAGCTCTCCTTTCAATTCCCAGAATGTTGTGACATAAACTCCCCCAACCAACATATATGTGTTATGAAAACATAACATTATATATATATATTGGGATGCCTGATCGATATCTCCTTAAAATTCTGTAAAAATCCTAATCAAAATCTTATTAGGATAAAGATAAATATAATAGGAAGTGATATAAGTAATTCCTAAAGGAATTAGGATACAGATAAATATTCTCCTATTTTAACTAAGATACATTAAATAATGTTCTAATCTAAGAGGATATTTATAATGAATCAAATACTTTCTAAAATTTACTTCTATAAACAATAAAATAAGAAACAATATAATATCCTTGTTTTATCACAAGTTGGTCCAATAATCATCATGTGCATGGCACATGCAAGTGTAGTACATGTTGGCACTAACAAAATCAAGCCATCATTGTATCGTAATATGAACAGTATGCTCAACAAAGAGAAGAAGATTCATATTGAAATAAGGATAAATCCAAAAATAGCATACGATACAAATAAATTCGGAATAAATGAAAATAAAATAAAATAAATAACATTCAAAGGCAAAAATCACAAATTAATTAAAAAAGATGGCAATATAATTATTGCCCTTAGTTAAGCTTTTTCCAAAGTAATATTTTCTACAAAAAGTCTCTCAAAACTCACAAAATTTTTTAATCAAGTGTGTTTTTTTTTTTGTTTTGTAATTTTTCTAGTATTTTGATGATAATTGTTAAGAAAAGTTGGATGAAATCTGGTTTTTTAATGGCTGGAAATGTGTAAAAAGATTGCTAAAAAATTCTCTCAAAAAATGTTTTAAAAAATAAAAAAATAGAACCTAAGAAATTTCCCGAAAAATCCCTTGCCATAAAAAAAAGGGTGGGGGTGGGGGGCGGGATGCGGGTGGTTGGGGGGGCGTGCGGGGTGTGGGGTTGGGTTTACACAGAAAATGTTGCGGTTGTGGGCTTATACGCGGGTGTGTACCACATACACAGTGCGTATGCCACATGCACGGCTCGCATAGTACATGCACATACGTGTAAGCTCTGCACGTGTGAGCATGGCCCCCATGTGCCTTATATTTTTTTTTGTTTTTTATTTTAACTTCTGTTTTTTGCAATTACACCCTGTTTTTAACTTTCAACCCTGACTTCGATTTTCTTTCATTTTCATCCCTTTTTTTTAGAAAAAGCACGAATTTTCCAATATCACCCGTATTCCAAAATTTTTATTTTTTTTACTCAATTCAAATTTTTTGTTAATTTTTGATGACTTTTTTTGAGTTAAAATTCCTTTCGATAGTATTTTTGGTTGTCATCATTGGACTTGAAATTGTAAACAAAAATCCTGTGCTTACATTTATATTCTATATGTGACATTAATTACATTAACACTTTATTGTATATTAATGAGTGTAGGGGTATTTATGTAAATATGTGTTATGTGTATTGTAATATTTTGCAAAATGGCTTTAATTGATGGAATTGAGAAACCTAGGCTTTAATTATATTTTATTGGGCTTAAAAAGAATTTGAGATGAATAGTAAGGCCTAAGTATACAATAAGGTATATAAGGAAGGGTTAGCTTTTTGAGGGGGAGGATTTTCATTGTTTTGCCAGGGAGCCTATAGGAAGAGCAAATGGAGGAGAAAATAAATAGAAGGAAAGGAGAAAAGAGAAAGAGGGGGAAAAAAAAAGAAGGAAAACAGGTAAAGTTTAGCTTAGATTTTGAGGTAGAAGATTTTAACTTGTGTTTGTTTAAAAATAAATTTAATTTGCTTTTCTTTATGCAATAATTTCATGGCTGACCTGTGATTATTTGATGTGTTCTTGAAATAGTTACGATGATATTTTGCTAAGATTTGATGATATTGTTATGGGTTGTCAAGTGATTTTTGATATGATAAAGTTGAACATTGTTTTTGAGACAACATTGAGCTTATTTGAAGATTTATATTTACTAGCATGTGATCTTGCAAATCTTTCTTCTTTGGTTTAGAAAATAGATATGATAAGCTTTCATTTGCCACTTGTCTTCCTTGATTTGAATTTGAAATGAATTTTTGAAAAAATGAATGTTGGAAACTAGAAATTATATTGTTTCCTATAGAACTTGGATGATAGCAAGTTACGTTGACATTTTAGGTTGTAAGTACTCATGGCCTAGACTTCGAAATCTGTTATTTATGGTAGTAATTGATGTTTTAAGGTTCTGATATCGAAAACATTAGTATGTTATGCTTTTAGATGATATCATTAGATAATGGTACAAATGATGTCTACACTTGTATCTAGTGGAAATTGTTGTATGAAGCATGAGAACATCAAGACTACGAATATAAAATTGTTATATCTATAATACTAGCTAGCCCCCTAGTTTCAAATGTGCACGCTTCACAGTTGATACTAATAATAAAATTTTCGAAAAATCATCCATGCTCATGATAAAGTATAAAAATGTCATAAATTAGTTCATGTTCAAAATAAAATTAATAAACCAAACACTAAGGTTGTAAATGCACATGACCAATTTTAATAATTAATTCTACTCCAAATGAATAATGTCTTCCATGACTGCTTAGAACAATTTAAATAGAAACAAATATATCCGATCTATTTAATTAATTTAGATTTATAAACAAATATATATATTGCATGATTTATTTTTATGACTGCTCATAAACAAAACATTTGTTCAGACTTTGATGGTATTGTACATAGATTATTTTGTTGTGCTCAGAACAACGTCTTCTATATGCTCATAAGTAATTTCCTATCTTCTTGTAAACAACAAGTTTACCTCACCATTATTCACACACTCCTTTATACAAACATGTGAAACATACTAGACTGAAAATATGAAACTACCAAAACTACTCAGTAGCTATCTAGCTCACTGCCTTTCCAACTTCTAATAATTACCTTCACTTCTTGCCCTTATCATCCCAAGTACGTAGCTTTCCATAAGAATAAAAGAACCATAATTATATTAGTAATAAAGTACCTGCCTTATTTAAAGCCTTCAATCATACTTATTACTTTTTTCAAATCATGCTCAGAAACTTATCATGCGACCCTTCAACCTTGATTAATTAATTTGTACGTTATCTATTCAATTAGCAATAACATTTTAAATGTTATGGTCAAGCTTTACATGTTATTAGACTTCAAGTCTACTCTATACTCAGACAAATCAATAATGAAATAATAAGAATCCACTAGCTTTAAACTTTCCAAGCACCATATACGCTTTATCTAAGCTATATGCTCAGAATAGATAATCCCACCGGCTTTGCATTTTCCAAATATGTACACAAAGCTAGGCGTAAAAGTTATATTGACTTATATATTTTTATAACTAAGCTTGCATTGATTTTCCTTCTTCCATTCTGACAAAAACTATTATTCCACTATTTCAAATAGCGCTAATAACAAAGGGGTTGCCTTATTCAGAGTCCTTATCAAACTTAAAATTATTTTAACTCAATTGTTGAGAAATAAAATGTCAACTCTTTCACTTTTAACTAACCTTTGTATACTTTATTGAACAATTTGCTCAGAAGTACCTATTAAAAAGTTATGGTCTGATCACCACTAACCAATATCATGTGTCCTATCGATACTTCACTTACAAAAAATCATGGTTGGGCTTAATTATTATTGCGCCTAAAATTTCCTTCATGCTCAGAATTATTTACAATGCCTTGATTACGACCATAAAATATGTATATTATCCAGCCACCATCATAATGCATTTCATTGCAAAAATTATTAGAATATATAAGGTAATCATGGCTAACTTTTAACAAAATTGCCGTCTCTTTTGAAATCCTTATGACATATAACATTGCTTTAGCTTTAATGCTCAGAAAAAACCATGCCACCTCCTCAATCTTTAAATAAAAATATTTGCATCTCGTTTAGCCACTGACGCCAATGTATATACCATTGCTATATACCACCATGCTTAGAAGATTATTAATGACTACTCAAAATCAGCCCGACCACCTATACCATTTTCTAACAATTTTCCCAAGTCAATCAACAACTGTTAAACTAAATCAATAATATCCACCACCATCACGAATATTTTATTGCAAAAATATATGGAAACCATGGTGTGAATCTTGACTTATCATTGGCAGAAAAATCCCATATTCGACTTTAGACTTAAATGATATTAACTTCAACTTTAATGGCTTTGATCATCCAAATAATTTGATTTGTGCAATCTATACCCTTCTTTCGAAAACTTTTTCTCTTTTTTTTTTCCCCTTAACTCGTCCTCAAATATTTGAGAATCCTTCTAATTTCCCACAATATCTACAAAGTCATTCTTCTAATGGTAAATCAATTTGAACTTAACTTCAAGTAACTGATCATCTCTATTTATTTTTATTCTTGACCACGAATGGGCAATTTGGACTTGAATCTATCTTGAAGTAGTACCCATATTCTACCTTTAGGTGTTACAATGTTTCTACTCGATAATTTATTGTCAGTATCTTATAATTTAAAAATCTTTTGACTTAGTGTAAGCACTAAAGAGTTGCTTATGATTTTATGCCGGATGATGATAAATCAAAGTCCAAACGGGGCTCAGTGTACGAAAACATGGAAAACGCCGAAAACCAGAGCTCAAGTCCAAAACCGGAATAAATAGAAATTATGGTTCTTTCACCTAGGCTACATGCCAGTTTATTCTAGCATGCACCGCTTAATACTAGTATGCGCTAGTCTAACTTGTGTGCGCCACTTATGCTACAATGTATAAAAAACCCATTTTTCAAGGAAAAAAAGGGTTGGTAGTCATTTTTGGGACTCGTGCAGAGAGAGTTCTTAATTCCAATAGCCTCTAAACATTATGCCCTGCCCATTTTCATTACTTGTGTGAACTTTTGATCCTTTCCTTGTGAGTTTTGTACACTCAACACCCTTTTTGACGATTTGGCGAGCTTGAGGGTAATGAATGCATTGTCACCTTGTTTTTATGATCATATGCGTATGTTCACATGTCTTTTACATTCTTCTTTATACTTTTATGATTCTTTATTCTTTATACGTTTCAACCAATTTATGTGATTTCTACATGTTTCTATGCACTTTTTAGATATGGGTCTTACTAATATGCTTTGGTATGCCTTATTTTGTTATTTTCTAGTGAGTTTATGAACACTTTTCATGTCACTTTGATATTTATTATGAATTTTCATGATTATTCATGACTTTTAAGAGTTCTAATATGTTTTCATGATTTATAGTTAGAAATACATGCTAGGATTAAGGCTAGTTAACTTCTTTGATGATATATGTGTGTTTTCTCCCATTTTATGGATTATGCATGACAATATATGAATAGTGGGCTGTCCACTTTTGGTTTGTTGTTCCATGGTGGTTTCATTCGATTTGCATGTGGGAAATATTCCATGGTGGTTTCATTCGATTTGCATGTGGGAAATGATGCTTGTGGGTAGTCTTAACATGTTTAAGCGCTTAACGCCATTTTCATTTGACTTTGCATAATTAATATGAGTGAATAGTGGGCTGCCCACATTTTGTTCATTTGTTGGTGAGCGTTTAATTTAGCTTATGCGATGATAATGATGCTCATAGTTAGTATAGGCATATATAAGGATTTAAAACTGTTTTCGCCTTCGCTAAAATGTTAGATACGCATGGAAAGTGGGCTGTTTTGATGTGTTTGCTTATTATGCCATGTTTTTATATTGATTGCATTATTTATGAGAATTAATGAGTTATAAAAGCATGTTGATGTTTTATACATTGATATTATGTTTATGATGCCTCGAGGAGATTAACTGGATAATGATAGCAAGTGGGTGCACTACAAGAAAAATAGGCAATGGCAACATAGTTTTCGCAACGCGCACATATGCACGTTGCTGAATATTGTTTCTCGCAACGCGCAATTTGTGTGTGTTGCGAAAAATTGTTGAACTACACTTTTAGCAACGTGCAAAAAATGCACGTTGCGAAATTTATCATTTAGCAACGCGCAGAAAATGCACGTTGCCAAAAATATTACATTTAACAACACGCGCATCTTGCGCGTTGCGAAATGTCTAAAAGGGTGTTTATAGAAAAAATTAAAACTTTGAACTTATAAAATTTTATAGGGGTGATAACGATAAAGTTTAATATAATGGGAAATCCTGGAAATTTACCACTGTATATAAAGAAAAAAAATAGTTATTGAACCCAAAATCCCGTAAATCCTAAAATCCCTAAGTCACCTCTCCACCATCTTCACTGTCATCCCTCATTAACACTCCGCCTGAGTAGCCTCTTGACAGTCTTTAATTAGCCATCCTTACTTGCAGCACCTATGGCGGCGATTGGCCTCCACAACTCTGGCAACCCAGCCCAGCCTCCACAACTTCGACCATCTATAATCGCAGCTTAGCTCTTATGTGTCACTCCCTCTGTTCGGGAACAAGCAGACAAATGAAGGAGTAGAGAGCATCGTTGTCATGATTGATAGGAGTGTATAAGAAGTGAGATACCGCTTTATTGAGGAAAAAAGCTGCAATTCTTCCATCGTCTCAGAACCATTTATGAGACTGTACAGGTGAATAGTTATCCCCTGCCCCACTGCAAAAGAAAGTGTATCTTTATTTTACAAGCTTGCCCCACGCTAGCTGCAAAGCCATTTGTTTCAAGTCGCTGCAGAAATTTTCTTTACCTGCTTACTCCACGCTTAGCTGCAGAACTTTATCTCGACTCGCTGCAGATTCCTGCTCGTGAACTTCATTTTACTTGGCAGGTTTGCTACTGCTGTGGGCAAGCTACTTCAGGACTACTGGGCTACAGGTCTTTGTTGCCTATTTGTTATACATATTACTTGGCGCATATTTAATGAATTCATTGCCGATGTATGTGGTTGGTTTCAGTTAAAAGAGAAAAACAATAGTAATATTTAATATCTATGAATATGAAGTAAAGTCATTAATCTAGGATTAACTTGTTTGAATATTGTTTAGATACCTAGATTTTATATACACAAAATCAGCAAAAGTATAGGCATTATGGCAATTGTTCAACACACACACACATAGATATATATATGCTACGAGTAATGAGTCCCATATAAAGGACCAGAAAAGCTCTTTCCCCTTCCCCCTTCGTGCCCACTCAGCTTCTACGGCTGTCGGTCGAAAGTGATGGCGACTAAAGAAGACTCCATCGAGCAAGCTGTTTTGGATCAACATGGCTGTATATTCAGCTTGCTTTGGTTAATCCCATGTAGCGGAGACCCAAGTTGTTCGACGAAGAATGGTGGCCTCGGTTCGGACTTTCAGTGGATGAACTCCCGATCGACCTCACTATGATAGCTAAGAAGGGAGCCACGATCAGCAACAAGGAAAGCCACGACAGATCTCAACAGGCTGCTATAGAGGCCTCGCTATAAGATCAGAGAGGACCTGCGTAGGCTTGTAGACTCGTGACACTTAACGACTGAACTCGTTGGTTCACGAAAAAATTCCAGTCTACCTCAGCCTGCGACAGCAAGAGGAGCACGACAAAGGGAGTCAATGCCTTTGGGAGAAGACGGCCTGACTGCAGATGGCAGATGGCTACAGCCGGCTAGATGACTTACTCTACAAAGACGACAGAGTATGTCGGGCTGCAGGTCCTTCATGACGCCAGAGTTGGATTACACTTTGGAGTTGATAAAACTCTGGCTCACCTGGAAAGGCTCGACAGCAAGCTGAATATATAGCAAGCTGGTCATGTAATATGCAGAGCATGTGGTTTAAGTTAGTTCCAGACATTGAATATATAGCAAGCTCACTTGTTTGAGTAACCGGTTTCGACATAAGGAGAAAGATGGCCATATTGTAGTGTAGCTTCATCCTTGCTACACTTTAGCATAGCCTAACCACATGCAACTCATGCAAGGCCATGTAGGCCACTTCATGCACCAACTAAGCACATGCAATTCATACGGTTGGCTAATCAAGATATTAGAAATAATTAACATAGGCGGGGGTATGGCCATTATTTTTGCAGGATTTTGTTGGCTGGCTTGGGGATACATTATATATATATAAGAATAAAGTCATATATCTTTAGTGTTAAAGAAATATTATAATTTGGTTTTCAAAATTTCTTTCCATATTGCCAAATAGTTTTGCTCTCCCATGCTTCATGTAGCTTATGATTCAAATCTTTTTTGATAATTTGTATTCATTTTTGATTTATTAGCTTCATTTGAGGGAGCATTAAATTTTAATATTGCATCATCAAATCGAAGAAATTTCTCCTGCAGCATATATATACTCATTAGATTAAAACTAAATTTGTGCAGATTTTATACTGCTAGAGCATCGATCAAGTCTTGTTGCTGTTGCTGCTCTCTGTTGCTTCATCATTGCTTTTGCCATCTTCAACCAGGTGGAGTCATTGCTTTTGCTTTACATGAGTTATTTTATTTGGTAGTTATTAAACCACGTGAATGCCATCTTCTTGTTCCCACATTGCTAGCTATGCTACAAGGCACTTTAATTTGACTAGGATCATGTTGCTAAGTGTCATATGATCATGAACTAACACATGCAATTCATGCAAGGCCATAGTGTAGTGTAGCTTCATCCTTGCAACATTGTAGCATAGCTAAGCACATGCAATTCATGCAAGGCCATGTAGCCCACTTTAGGTCATGTAGCTCACGGTTCAATTGAATATACACATGTAGGTCATTGAATACACAAGGCTTAGCTCATGCACATGCAACTCATGTACAACTCAGTCCATGCACATACACATGCAACTCATGCATCAAATTGTTCACATTTGTCAATTTTTATATAAACAATTAATGTAATCTTTCTAATTGTTTTGTTTGGGCTAATAAAGATTTATATTAGCCCTCTCTAATTGTAAATTCATTCATGTGGTATTGTTTAGTAATGTTTAGCCCTCTCTATTTTTATGATTGTTAAAAGATAGTTATGGTTGTACATATAATATTTGTATGTAGAGTTTGAAGATATATTATTTGTACTCATACCCAGGTTTTGGTAGATAATTGCTCAAGATGGATAAAGCATGGATTCGTTTACCAAGGTTTTTTTTCTTATTAACAATATTGGTTAAAGTTAGTTAAGTTAATTAAACTTGTTTAACTTAGTTTACTTATTATTTGTAGAGCTTCAGAGGATTATAGGAAAGGGGCATATACTTTTATCAACATGGCTAGTGCAAATTGTAGAAACCTTGAGATTATAGTTTGTCCTTGCTTACGTTGTAAAAATGTACAACGTCATCATCATGAGGTAGTGTATGAACATTTAGTTATCAATGGAATAGATCCTACTTATACTACATGGGTCCTTCATGGAGAGAGTTCCACTGCCTCAAACCAATATCAAAATGTAGAGAACATGGACACCTTTAGGATGTATAAGGAGCAAATGGGTTTTAGGGATCAAATGGAGTTTGAAGAAGAAAACTTTCCTAATAATCCTACCGAAACAAACAAAGAGGAAATCATAAACTTAGTTAAAGATGCCGAAACCCCTTTATGTCCTGGATGTATAAATTACTCAAAAATGTCAGCTGTTGTTGCATTATTCAAGCTTAAAGTCACACATGGTATTTCTGATACTTGTTTTGATGAGTTGCTTCAACTTATCCATGATATGTTACCACCTGAAAACAAACTTCCAGATTCACTTTATTTAACTAAGAAGGTACTTAAGTCATTTGATCTTGGTTATGATAAAATACATGCATGTATAAATGATTGTTGCCTATTTAGAAAAGAGTTGGAACGAGCACATAATTGTCCCAAATGTGGTGCTTCCCGTTGGAAAGTTACTGAACGAAGTAAGAAGATCAAAGAAGGAAACCCTGCAAAAGTCTTGCGTTATTTTCCAATAATACCAAGACTTAGAAGGATGTTTAGTGCACCTGCAATTGCAGAACAACTTAGATGGCACCAAAATCATAAAAGCCAAGATGGTAAAATGAGACATCCAGTTGATTCAGTGGCATGGGACATTATTGATAAGAAATGTCCATCATTTTCAATGGATCCTCGAAACATTAGATTTGGTCTTGCTACCGATGGTTTTAATCCTTTTCAAGATCTCAGTACAAGTTATAGTTGTTGGCCTGTAATTATGGTTATCTACAATCTACCCCCATGGTTATGCATGACTAAAGAAAGTTTAATGTTATCTCTACTGATCCCAGGCCCAAAGCAACCAGGTAATGACATAGATATCTATTTGGCACCATTGGTGGAAGATTTAAAAGAGTTGTGGATAAATGGTGTTGAAATGTATGATGCTTATAGTGACTCTCTATTCACTTTGAAAGCAATTTTGATGTGGACAATTAATGATTTTCCTGCATATGCCAACATGTCTGGATGGTCCACCAAGGGAAAATGTGCTTGTCCAATATGCCGACAAAACACGTGTTCAGAATGGCTAACACATAGTAGGAAATTCTCTTACATGGGTCATAGGCGATTTCTTGCTCCTAATCACCCATATCGACATAAAAGAACATGGTTTGATGGGAAAATTGAAGAACGTGGAAGACCTAAGATATTTACTAGTGAAGAAATTTATAAAGAAGTTGAGAACCTTGTGGATAATTGGGGCAAAGTTGGGACAAAAAGGAAGAGAGACTTAACTTCTTCTCAATTATGGAAAAAGAAATCAATCTTATTCCAACTGCCTTATTGGAAGGTCTATTTCTTTCTTCCTTACATAACTATTTATTATAATGCCTTAAAGATATAATATTTTCCTAATTCAATAACTTATCATTGCAGGATTTGATTATGCGTCATAACTTGGATGTGATGCATATTGAGAAGAACATATGTGATAGCATAGTTGGTACTCTTTTGAATATAAAAGGCAAATCCAAAGATGGATTAAATTCACGCTTAGATTTGGAAACAATGTCTATTAGAAATGAATTGCACCCGCAAAGTAAAGGTAATACCTTCTACTTACCAGCTGCTTCACATACTCTATCAAAGGAAGAAAAGCAAATTTTTTGCAAAAGACTTGCTAGTTTGACATTACCGGATGACTATGGTTCAAATATTGCCAATTGTGTCAAATTGGAGGAAAGCAAGATAATTGGTCTTAAGTCTCATGACTGTCACATGCTAATGCAACAAATTCTACCGGTAGCCTTGAGAGGACTTTTACCTAAAGGTCCACGAAATGCAATTTTTCGTTTATGTTCATTCTTTAATGAATTATGCAACAAGATGTTAGATAGAAATAGATTAGAAGAATTGGAGGAAGATGTGGTGGAGACATTATGTATGTTGGAGAGATTCTTTCAACCTTCATTCTTTGATATTATGATTCATTTAACAGTTCATTTAGGACGTGAAGCTCGTTTATGTGGTCCTGTACAATATCGTTGGATGTACCCAATTGAGAGGTATTTATCTACTCTATATTTTTATTAGTCATCCATGCCTTCAAATAAATATCAATTAACTTTGTTCAATTATATTAGGTACATGAAAGTATTAAAGGGATATGCTAGAAATCGTTCTCGAGCAGAAGGTTGTATAGCTGAGCGATATGTTGCTGAAGAATATGTGATATTTTGCGGTAAATATTTTAAAAAAGCATGTGGAATCGGCACTCGATATAGACGCAATGAAGAGTTTGAAGATAAGTTTTTAGTTGAAGGGCGTCCAGTATCAGGTGGAAAAGTCGTACATCTCTCTAAAGATATGTACGAGATTGCTCATCGTTACGTTTTGTTAAATAGTTCAGCGGTTCAACCTTATATACAGTAAGGAGTCTTACTGATACCTTAACTAAAACTATATAGATTATATATATATATATAAACTGATCCTTCAATTCCACTTTTCTTATAGGCAACACTTGGAAGCTTTGAGAAAAGAAGATGTGCAATTTTTAAGAAACGAAACATTATTACAAATTGAACATTTAAAGACTTGTAGGGCATGGTTTGCAAATAAGGTAATAAGCTTTTGATTCGTACTTTCTATGTCTAAATCTAATATATTAATATGATTTACTTGGTTGAAATTATTATCTTGAACAAATAAACTTGGACAGGAAGAAATCTGACTTGTCAGATACTTTAGTATGGCTTGCAAAAGGACCAAGAGACATATCAATGTCATATTCTGGATTTGTTATAAATGGTATTCGCTTCCAGACTAAAGAAGCAGAAAAGGCTCGACAAAATAGTGGAGTTCTAGTTGAAGCAACAGCTCTTTGTAGAGCTAGTGCACGGGATAATTCTCAAGTGTTCGGAAAGTTTCTTACTATGGGGTTCTGAGAAATATCATAGTACTTGATTATAATAAATTTCACATCCCTCTTTTTAAGTGTGATTGGGTGAACATTACAAATGATGTCAAAGTTGATGATGGTTTCACTTTGGTTAAGCTACATGAAGGACAAAACCAATATAAAAGAGATCCCTTCATTTTAGCCTCACAAGCTAAACAAGTATTCTATTCTCAAGAAAATAAAGCATCACAATGGCATGTTGTTTTGAGAGCACCACAGAGAGGTTTCTATGACCTTCAACTGTATGAAGAAAGTGATTGTACACCTTCCACACCAATTAACATAAGTAGGCTTAAAACCCAAAATACTAGTGAGGATGAACCTTGCATAAGAAGCGATGTTGATGGCATATTTTGTGATAGGTAGATTTCCCATATTTGTAGTAGTAAGTTTATGCTTGCATTTTAATGATGGCATATTGTGTGATAGGTAGATTTCCTATAAATCTTTATTTTTATGCCTTTTTTTACCTCTTATCATGGTTATTGCAAAATTATTTCAATCATTTATGTGACTTAAAAGTGTTGTGACGTTGTGTTATGCAGAGGTTAAGCACTATCTATAAATTGAGTGCATACTAGTGGAAGAAGATGAGTGGTGCAGAGGTAAGCTTTCATTTTGAATTTCACCTATAGAATTATTGTATGAAAATGAAAAAATGTGAAATTATTCTTGATTTAGCACTAAATTTTTTTATAGTCTTCAAGGAAAGCAAAAAAAAGGTTGCAAAAACAACGTGGAGCAGTAACAGCTGATGCTATACGGGATCATAATAAAGGCATCAGAATTGAGAGAGATGATGATGAACAAATGACTGAATCAAATAATAAAGAATTGAAAAGGAAGAGAGGGCCAACTACTTTAGGCATGTTAAAAAGTCATGTAACACGTTTAAATGTTGAGTTCAGTGATGTGGGTGTACCAGTGGGACCAAATTCTGATAAGTATACATCTTATCTTGGAGTTTTGGCACGAACGCATGTGCCAGTTAACATCAAAGATTGGACTCTAGTTGAATCAAAAGACAAAGATGACCTTTGGACATTGGTCAAGGTATGTATAGATTTAATTTATATTGGTTATTTATATGTAAGTTTCTAATATTCTTTTTGTCTAGCAACGATTTGTTGTAGATGAATCCTATAAACATTGGACACTTCGAAAAATTGGTGATCGTTGGAGACAGTTCAAATCAGAAATAACTTCAAAGATAAGAAAGGTTGACCAACAACAAAATAGAGTACGGGCTTTGTCCCTGTTAAGGCCTGGCAACATAGAATCTGATAAGGACTGGGAAACATTTGTCAAAGATAGATTGTCTCCAAAATTTCAAGTAATTAGACATATCTAGTCACAAACAAACACACACGCATATATATAATAATGTAGAATTTATTCATTTGTTTTATACTTGATTAATAGGTAATTAGCGAGAGGATGAAAATTTTGCGAAAAAACCAAGAGGATGTACACACAATGGGTCGACTAGGTTATGCCCGCAAGGAATATGAAATGGTAAAAATTCAACATCCTTGCATTTTGATTATATTCACATGATTTTTCAATTTATGTCTTAACTTATTTTTATCATTATGTTTCTTCATTTGAAGAAAAAACAGAGCTCAGGTGAAACATCAATTACTAGAGTTGATGTTTGGATTCAAGCGCATCTGAATAAGCAAGGGCAGCCTGCAAATGAATCAATTGGACAAAAAATGGTAGGAATTTTTATAATAAAAAAATAAATTACCTTACAAACACATGGCTTACATGAGAGTTATTATTCACACTATCTATTTTTTCACATATTACTTGGTTGTTCATATAAACAAATTGAAGATATTCAAAAGTCAAGTGAGGATGTGGACATGTCTAATATACGAAATGACCCTCTTGTGATTGTATATGGAGGTGAACAACGTGGTAGAGTGCGTGGAAAAGGATTTGGTGTCAATCCTTCTAAAGTAGATGCACAGCTGCAATCTAGTGGAAAAGTTAAAGTACTTGAAAATGAACTGCAGCTTAATAAGCAAAGACTTTTACTATTAGAAGACCAGATGGATAAAGTGAATGCATTGTTAATGAAAATGACCCAGGTGAGTAGATTTTTATTACTTAAAAATGATCTATAACATATGCTATTATATATAATGGATTTCATACCTTGAAATTGTACAGAATCAGAGTGTTGATGAAATGATGAGCTCTTATGCATGTACCCCTCGAGTAAGAAACTAACACATTTTGTTGTATTTATAATACTATATGAGTTAAAGTATACGATTATTTAAAGTAATAATTAAACTAATTCTATTAATTGTAGTCTCAACAAGGAAGTGCTCCAATTCATCAAATTATACCAAGTGAAAATGCAAGATGCCTATTACTGCATTGGTACTCAGATGACCCAGATGAAATTGTGGCTGAAGGAAAGATTGCAAGTGTAGATCCTAAAGTTCTAGCACATCACAAGCCTTTAGGAAGGGACTGTTGGAAAGTTTGGGTTACTCATGCTATTAGGAATGATGTTGAACTGTATAGATCAACTGACGAAGCTCAAAACATTGATCAGGCTGTAGGAAGTGCTATTGCTTGGCCAAAAAGTTGCATCAAGTTGATATCATAAAGGTAATACTTTCTCATTGACTAAATTTCTATAAGTTTGTATTTGGAAGCTTATATCATTTAATTTTTACAATATGTTCTAAGGATGTTTACTGCATTTTTATTATCCATATTTTTAGGTGGAGGTTGCCTTTTATGTTGTCACTTTTAAGGAAAGTTCATCAATCAAGATGCTAAAAGAAGACGATGATTTTGCTGCTTATGTATGAATTTGTGCTTAAGTATGTTTTACATGATTTCATTTTCCTTGAGTCATTTAGGATTGTATTACATATTAATTACAAGTACTTGTATTTTTCATAATATTTGTGATAATATTAACATAATACAAATTTCTACATTTATTATAAATTATGTATTCTGCGATTATTTATATATCAATTTGTATAATTAAAAATGAACAGGTCTTACGTATTAATAAAAACGGTATTTAATTATAAATACAATATATTTCTATATCAAACAAATGGAAACATGTGCATGTTGCTAAAACAAACTTCCAGAAATCTATAGCAACACGCATTGCATGTTGCTGAAACTATGTTATTTTAGATCTTTTCGCAACACGCAATATGCGTTGCCATTGAGGTATATAGCAACACGCATTGTGCGTTGCCGTCGATGTCTACGGCAACACGCATTGCGTGTTGCTGAAACTTTATTACTCTTTGTCTTTCAACAACGTCCAATGCACGTTGCAATTAATATCTACAACAACACACATTGTGTGTTGCTGAAAACTCTTTTAGTCTGTCTTTTAGCAACACGCAATGCGCGTTGCCAAAAGATTTCTAGCAACATGCACAATCGTTTTTCGCAACGTGCATGCGCATGTTGCTAAAAGTGAAAGACTTTTCGCAGCACCAAAAACGGTAACATGCATCTGCGCGTTGCGAAATCGTTTTAGCAACACGAAATGCGCGTTGCCGTAGCCCATTTTTCTTGTAGTGGTGATCGGTGGCCTCATATTGATAAGGCACTCATTGCTCACTTTGCCAACTTAAGGGAGTGAAAATGATTGGAAGTATTGGTAGACAGACTCACATTGATGGCGGGAGGTTTATTTCAAAGATTAAAGGGTCAATTGGGTGAGTTGGAGGTACTGGATAGGAGTAGACCCAAATCGATTACGGGGAACCCATTCGGGGGCATGGTGGCGTTTGTGATGAATCAACCCTTTGTTGATGAGAAATCTATTGTTAGAGATGTGTGAGTGTGACCATGTGTGTCGTTGGACAACGGGCAGATTCACATTGACTGGAAAAGGCTCGTTTTCCAACGGTAGACCCTTAATCGAAATTCGTGATGCATTGGTGTGTTGTTGGAGCAATATTGGGAGTGCTTTAACTTCAGCCTCTTTACCTTGAATCATTTTATTTTCAAATTTACTTTATCATATTTAGGGTAGAAGATAAAGTTGTGTGTACATTATCTTACGTATTTGATTACAAGTGAATTCAATTTTCTATTCTTTATACTCATCAGTATCTCACCTCATGTGTAATAAAAGACAAAACATATTGTGCTTTTAAAACAAATTAGGATCAAAGTAGATAACAATCAACAAATGAAAACCACATCCTCAATAGACTCTAGTTGAGGCTGGACTTTGTCTAGGCGAATTAAAGATTCGTACCTAGCTTCCTGAACCCCTCCTGAAGGGCTAAGTGACATTAGGTCCAGAAGTAAGGGATTAGACTACCAACACTCAAAACTTTTTCCTGTAGTTAAATTACTCTTCTAACATGACCCTTAGCCTCTATGGCTCGGGGCCCCCGTGGAAAGGACTCCTCCACCCATAGTGGCAACTCCATTGGGGACCTTTTAGGAGAAGTTGGTTTTGATTAGGAACACTGAGGCTTTAAGTTTTCTTTTGTTAATTATTGTCTTTGCATCACTGAAATTTCGCACACAAAGCATGAATCAAACCTTTCTCAGTCACGCGGAATCAATGTGGGTAGTCCTCGTGTTCTACTCAAGCTTTGGATGACTCACATTGGTATCACCACCTCTGTGCATGTACTACTTAGATGGTATAAAAGAGACCAGCCCAAGGGGGCTTCTCTTGCTTAGGGGAACCTAGACCAAGGAACCCGATTAGCCCGAAGCCCATATAGTCAAGCTAGTAATTATCCTATAGGATCACCAGAATATCTAGTTTTGGCATGAATGCAACCTTGGAAACCAAACAAACCAAGTGACAATAACAAGTCCTTTGTGAGCTACACATGTCGCGTGTAAAAACTGGATGGCTATTCCTTTATACACCAATTAACCGACTATGATCCATAAAAATTTGGTAACAGTTATTGTCAGGCCATTGTCCTGATGGATCAGACATGGTTGCCCTTTGTTTATATGATTATACGTGTGTGGCTTGCATAATGGTAAACTCCCCATCAATAGTTGTCTCAGTTGTTGAATGATAGTCAATCTGGGTCGCACGAGGTCTGTGTACCATAAAGTGGAGCACAAATGTATCAGGATCTCGATTGAAATGAGTGAGTGATTGAGAAGTTGCTTACGATAGTTTTACAATGAACCTTTGAAGATTCTGTCCTTGAGACCGTCTGGTAACAAAGATGCCATGTCAATCCTACTTAAGACTAGAGACTTATGAATTTGATCCCTCGTCCCTAGTTGTCATTATGGGATCAAAGCCAAAAATCTTGGAAGAGAAGGAGACTTACTATGTGGGTGAATCAAGGCTGGAAGGTTGTACTGATATATTTGTCCTTATGATGTGTTAACGTTTGAGCATGCATTGCATTCATGCGTACATGTATACATTCATCATGATAACAAGTTTGCTTGACAACCATCATAGCCTAGGTAAGGAGAGAAGGTAGATTACAGAGAATTGACATTGTGGAGGTGATCAAACTAGAGGACGAATCGAGGATATGGAGAATTAGCGATAGTGGGTAGACAATTTGGCAGAGACGGTCACCACTATGAATGAAACTATAAGCACCTTTATGAAGGCCCAGCTCAATACTATCATTAATGGGAACACATCAGGGAAAACACGTGCCAGTATTGAAAATCCTAATCGGTCAGAATCTCGACACAACAACAATAATACTAATGGAGGAGGAGCGAATAATGAGGAGAATAATGGTGGTAGTAATGATGGTAATCACCATAATGATGGATTTTTCGATAAAGAAGAACATGAGAAAGCCAAGGAGGAGAAATTGTCTATAAGGAAATTAGCCAAAGAGATGGAAAAGCTGAAGGCTTTAGTTAAGAAGAAGGGGGTCTGACACATACCAAAAAAAAAGGATTAGCTCCCAAGTATGTGAGTGTCGAAGTAATAAACCTGACAAGATCGTGGTCAATCCACAGGGAAAGAGATTTAGTAGTACAAAATAAAGGGTAAGCAAATATGATATGGATAATGCAAATAAATAGCAAGATAATATTAACAAATAAAAATAAAGATGGTAGGCGGTACAATTGACCATTCAAATGTAAAACAAAAATAATAGGTGGTAAAACCCACCATAGCAACTGAAAGAACAATGTCATAAGCAATAAGCAAGAGTAAGTGAAATACACAAGTAAGACAAATTAACGAAATAACAATGAAAGCTAAGGTTAGGGGATTCACCCTTGATATATCAAATAAGGATAAATAATCCAATTATAACTTAATTAGAATCCATACATCAAGGAGGTTCCAATTGGAAGGTATGTCATTTAAGCCCATTTTAGTTATATGAATTATATTTGTTTCATTAACAATATTTATCCCACTTCTTGTAAATGGGTTCAAGCATCCAATGTGCCAATCATCATATGTCTACAACAAATCAAGGTTCCGAACTAGATTTATGTTGGTAAGGGAGAACCATACGATGTCTAGAAAGGATCCAAGCATTTAATGTGCCAAGGATTGTCTACAATTGATCAAGACCTCCACTTTATGAGTGGTGTCAAAATTGATTGGGAAAATAAATGTAAGACATATAAAAATAAATAACACAAGATTATGATTGTTAATCAAAGATAAAAAAATTAGAAAATCCTTATTCTCATATCAAGGGTTTCACCCTTTCACCTCAGCAAGAAAGAATTTAGTGAAACATTACGCACGTAAGAAAATAAATTGTAGGAAGAAAATGATTTATTAATAAGATCAAAAGAACAAAACACAAGAGAGAAAACACAATGTTAAGAGATCCCAGCAAAGAGAGAAGATGCCCTAATGGGTCAAAATTCACCTCTATTTATAGATACATTTAAGGGCAAACTTGTAAATTACAAAGGGACAATTGTAAAATATCTTCTTGACAATTTGGATAATAATGTGCACCAACTTTGACCATTGATTTCCGTACTGAAATATTTAGAATTTTTATCACATGTCTTCATGAAAGTTGTAGATATTTCTTTCAGCTTTCTAGAACATCTTCAATGATATGATTTGGATTCGTATTTCAAGAGCTATGGTCAAAATACAGAGACATGGTCAAGCTAGGCTGAGACTACAAATGGGTTTGCTTCAAGTCCATTTTCGGTCCATTAGATTCTGGAATTTCATGATCCTAGTGAAATGCAATTTTGTAGGCAATTTAATTAGCTTTCCACCAGATCAAGATTTGTACCATTATGATATGTAAATAGAAGATTATGCCGATTCTACTGAACCTGTATAAAAAATTGAAATTAAGATAAAACTAATTCAAAAGATGCAAAAACTATAAATATGCTTAAGTTAAGGAATTTAATGACACGGTTAGTATAATATGATGAATTAAGATCTTATTAAACTTTCACATTTAAGTGTTCATCACACCCCCCAATCAGCTTATTGTTAGTTCCTAGCAATTAAAATGATATTATTCAGTAGTGATTTATAGAATTTTACATCCAGGGTGATTATTATTCTACTTTCCTTATTTCTATCAAAATAAACAAACTCTCACCATCTCTTCTTTTGTTGACTCATATATCCTTCAGTCAAGATATTAATAAACCTTCTTTTTATGTTTAGTCGACACATGACTATGGGGCTTTTTAGAAAGAAATCATATCGGTTCTAATATTTGTCAAGGCTAACACCCTTAGGCAGGGGCCATTCATCATTTCCTCTTTTTTTTTTTTTTTTTTTGAAACAATGCATCTTTAACCCATATAACAAGTCTTAGGCTAATGACTCCTAGACCAGTTGACCTTAGGGCATTAGGTTTTAAGAGACACCGACAAGCTTTATAACTCAGGTTGCTATTGCTTTATTTTTTCTTAGAAAAATTATGGATAGTGCAATGTTCGATCCCCTTAAGCTTTCTTCTTATTCCATGTAATGAGCTTTGGACCAATAGCTCTCAAACCAGTTGGTCCTAGGGTGTTAAGTTTTGAGGCACCCCTTGGGCTTAATTGCTCAAATTAATGATGCTACTAAACCAAAGTTATTCACAATTAGCTTATTCATTTATTTCTTCTTATTTTCTTATTTTCTTTTGCTCTTTTTTTTTTCTTCTTTGCTATTTTGATTTTCTCCTTCTTTTAGTTGTTATCATAAACAGAATAAAAGAACTCAAACATTGCAGTATTTCAATTTGCAACCCACAATCATGCATCAAGGTATGTGTGTGTGTGAAGAAAGGTTCACAAGTACTTGCTTAATGAGTACATGAGAAAATAGTTTATTAAATAATAAAGTTGTTAGAGTTCATAGATTTGAATAATTCAAAGGGAAGTGAACAAGACAATCTCATTATAAAATTCAAAAATTATAACTAAATAATAACAAGTTAGCTAAAATGAGTCCGAAATGTACAAAATCAAGGCAAAATAACAAGCTAGTTAGAATGCGTTTCAAGAGTTCAAAATTGTACCCTTTACTTTGCCATTCTCGATCTAATAGACCTAGAATGTGTCTCAAGAGAAACAAACTCCTTACACAGCCACTCTGAATCTAATTATCTACTTTTTTTAGGAAATGCAAAAAGTACATGAAAAACACATTTATGTCTACCATCTTTTAAGCCCCTGGCCAGTTTAAAACATTGTCCTCAATGTTTAAATGTAGAGTGATAAAGTTTAGACAATACTAAAGATTCAGTTATTTGAAAGAAACAACCTAAAAGACACTTAAGCAAACATAAAATAAAAGAAAAGGCAAGAAAAATTACAAACTAAGCATCATATCTAGCTTACGCTTATAATTTTGTCCCACAACCTAATTAATCTGAGTTATTGCTGGGTCAGGTTCATAATCAATTGCTTGTAATTTGTCAAGTTGTTCCTTAGCAATCATAGCAAAAATAAGGATCTGTCACGTCGCATGTGGGATAAAATTATGTTCTATAGCTTCATCAACAAAATGTAATAAAAGATCAAATGAATTATTATTATTCAACAAACCTATGGGTTTTTTCCGGAGATTCGGTTAGGCCCAAGAGGCAATTTGGAAAATTTCTTCAAAAGTACCAAAGCCACCTGGTAGCACAATAAAGGCATCCAAATTGATAAGCATGTATGTCATGCATTCATTCATAGATGAGACCCTTAACTATTATCCAACTATTCTCCCAGAGATGTTTTCTACAGCTAAAACTCTATGAATAATATCTAAAACTTGACTGCCTCATAAGAGTGTAGCTGTTGACTCACAATCCATTAACCCGAGGCTACATTCCTTATAAACAAAATGAATCTTTCTCTCAGCTAATAGCCTACCAAGATAGTTTGCTGCTTCTACAAACTCTCCACTTTTTCTAGGTCAAGATCCATATAATACGCATATCTTTTGCATTCGATGGGCTGAGGTTCTCTCCATGTCTAAACAACTCTTTAACTACGTGTGTGAAAATGAAGAATAAGAGATGTCGTATTTATGGAGTGAAACAAGATATTGCAATGATAACACCTACATGGATAGCTTGGCTGTTTATTTAAAAAAGGTTTAAAAATAAGACATAGGAATTAAAAAATGGCAGAAATAAAAATTATAACATGCATGCATAATTCAACCGAAGGATGACGATATAAATTTAAAAAAGACAGTGCACATGCATATATACAGGTAGTTGTGACTATAGCTCACATCTTCCACTGGTTTTACATTCAGAAACAGCTTAAACATCTTCTATGTGTTGGGGATATGCCTCCTATCTAGTTTTATTATAAACTGTCAAATAAGGTCATTTTGAGTCAGATACCCACGATTGTATTGTGCATGCTCTTGTCAAAATTAGATCCATAGTTTTAAGATTTCACGTTGCACAATTCCACAAAGATGCATCTCAAGAGTCAATAGGACATTGTTCAAAGGCTCCCTACTCAAACCATTCTTGACGAATTGTAGCTTATCTTCTCGATTGTTAAAGACAAATCCCAAAGATCGGTAACGCTCGTTACAAGTCCATCTTGCACATTTGTAACAAACTTGTAATCTTTTCGCTCTTGACTTTTTGGCGTAAGAGCTTCTTTCTAAACTTGACATATGGGAAACAAAACCATCTGGAGATTTACAAGATAATCGGACATTGGCCTTAATTAACCATCTTAAATCAACAGGAATATCCATGCGCATCAACAATCTTAGTCTTTTTTATCGTGCTTTGTAAATTTTAAGCAAATCATTTTGAGGAAGATTGGGAAAACGTGTCTTTAGATTTGGGAGAATGGTATCCATTTGTAAAGAAAAGGATAGAAAAGAAAATGACTGTAGAATGAGCAATAATTTTTAAGGAACTGAAAAATCGACTTCAAAAGCCACGGAGTACCATATTCGCCGCTTGACTAGAAAAAAAAATCACACAATATAAATAAAAGCACACAAAAGAAAATAAAAACAAAATAGAAATGATAGCAAAAATTGAGAATAAGAACAAAAATGAAAATATGGTACAAATAGATAAAATTTGATCAATCATGATAGACAAGGGCCAAAAGAGGAATCACTTTGAAAGCAATTTACCATGATAAAAAATATGCCATTAAGATGGTACCTCTTTTTCTTGTTTACTTGTGAGAATGGAAGAAGTTACCACCAAATGAGTTTGTCTCTCCTTGAGATATGCATTCTTTAGTATGGATGTTTCTTCCTGCCTTTTTTTCAAAACATGGCTCCCAACCCTTACTCTCCTTCACTTGTACAAAATCAGGTAGTTAATGTTTTTTAGAAACAACGGGTCTAGTTGCATACGTGACTTAGATGAACTAGTTAAACAAGTTTCTGAAGGACTATAAAATTTTCCATTTTTAATACAGTCTTCCATACTAATTTTATTCCTATTAGCTTCCTCATTTTCATCATGCTTGAGAAATTCATCAATTTTAAAATTTTGGTTAAGTTTCACTGCACGATGAAATGAGGGCACAGGTGAGGATTCAACCTTTTCCTTATTAGTTGAGGTTCATTGACCCCTTCCTTACCCTTTGGGATCGATTCATCATCTTTCTCATAAGGTCCAATAATGTGTTCTTTATCAACCTTACCATCGTAAAGATTACTGATTGAATATTGGTCTAGATGTTGGCCACTTGAACTACTCATATATGGTTTGATGAGGTTTGGCTGTAGTTGAGATGGAAACTCACTTTTCTCATGAATGCTAAGTGTAAATGCAAGTTTTTAAAGAGTCTCATTCAAGTCTGCCACGGTTTCGGTAGTTTGACTATTAAAGGCATCTTGTTTTGAAATTAATAAAAGCAATGTTTCTTCAAGATCCTCATAAAGTGCATGATCATAAGATTTTTGAAAATTTTGATATGATTGAAAGGGAGGTTGGTAAGATTGTGCATGATTATCATTCCTCCATTTAAAATTTGAGTGATTTTTCCATCCTAAGTTATAGGTCTGTGAGTAAAAGATTTGGATTTGACATTTGAAAAGTATTTAAAATATTGGTTTGTTCATGGAGACTTTTCCTAAAGGTAGGCACAATTGGGTAACCATCTGTAGGATGATCACTAGTATTGCAAATGTGACAAACAATTTCTTATATAGACCACATTATAAATCCTCAACTTTTCTAGCTAGGGATGCAATTTTAGCATGAAGATCATGATTCTCCCTAAGGTTATAAATACCTTTAGCAGATGTTCTTGGTACCTCATAGGTGCCAACATTGTCCCAATTTTGGGCATTTTTTGCTAGTAAGTCTAGGTAATCCATTGCTTCATTAGGGTCTTTATTTTTGAATTGTCCATTACATATTAATCTTACCATTTGCCAATCTTGGCATGTTAGACCTTTATAGAAAATTGAAACTAGTCTCCATGTTTTCAAACCATGGTGAGGATAAGAGTATTAAGCAATGCTTTATACCTATCCCAACAATGGTAAAAGATCTCCCCTTGTTTTTGAGTGAACGTGGTGATTTGCCTTTTGAGAAAATTTGTTATATAGAGAGGAAAATTTCTTTGTTCAGAAATTGTTGTTGCATTTTATCTCATGACCTAATGGATTCTAACTTAAGATTTTGTAGTCATGTTTTAGTTTTATCTTTTAAAGAAAAAGGAAAAAGCTTTAATCTAATGATGTTTATGCTATAATTTCGGTCACTATAGGTATTGTAAAACTCTTCAAATTCTCTCAAGTGCAAATATGGATTTTCAACATCTAGGCCATGAAAGTGGGGCAAGAATTGAATGAAATATAATTCATGGTTGAAATCTATTGCATCATAAGGGAAGACTATGCGTGATTGTGCACAAGTTCTTATAAGATTTATGTGACCCATTAATGTTCTTGGTTTGGTTTGAGCATGTTTTCTAAAGAAGATGAGTGGCTCCTAACAATTCTACCAACTAACGGAAAGAGAAAGAAAAATTAAACACACACAAGAAAAATGAAATATAAAAAATGAGAAAAGAAAATACTTACATTTTGTACGCCAAATTTTACCTTCTTTGACAACGGTGCCAAAAACTTGACTCATCTAAAAAAGAAGGATTATCTCCCAAGTATAAGAGTGTCGAAGTAATAAACTCGGCAAGACCGAGGTTGATCCACAGGGAAGGAGATTTAGTAGTACAAACTAAAGGGTAAGCAAATATGACATGATTAATTCAAATAAATAACAATACAATATTAACAAATAAAAGTAAAGATGATAGGCAGTGCAACCGACCATTCAAATATAAAACAAAAATAAGAAGTGGTAAAACCAACCATAAAAATAGGTGGTAAAACCCACCATAGCAAATGAAAGAATAATTTCATAAGCCATAAACAAGAATAAATGAAATACATAAGTAAGATAAATTAACACAATAACAATGAAAACTAAGGTTATGGGATTTGCCCTTGATATATCAAATAAGGATAAAAAAACCAATTATAACTCAATCGGAATCCATACATCAAGGAGGTTCCAATAAGAAGGTATGTCATTTAAGCCCATTTTAGTTATATGAATTATATTTGTTTCATTACCAATATTTATACCACTTCTTGTAAATGGGTTTAAGCATCCAATATGCCAATTACCATATGTCTACAACAAATCAAGGTTCCTAACTAGTTTTATATTGGTAAGGGAGAACCATACGATGTCTAAAAAGAATCCAAGCATTTGATGCACCAAGCATTGTCTATAATGGATCATGACCTTCACTTTACGAGCGGTGTCAAGATTGATTAAGAAAATAAATATAAGACATGTAAAATAAACAATACAAGATTATGATTATTAAGCACATATCAAAGGATTAGAAAATCCTTATTCTCATATCAAGGGCTTCACCCTTTCACCTTACCAAGAGAGAATTTAGTGAAATATTATGCAAGAAATAAAATAAATTGCAAGAAGAAAATGATTTATTAGTAATATCAAAAGAACAATACATAAGTGAGAAAACACAATGTTAAGAGATCCCAGCCAAAAGCCAAGATTCCCTAATGGGTAATAATTGACCTATATTTATAGACATATTTAAGGGCAAACTTGTCAAATTACAAATGGACAATTATAAAATATCTTATTGATAATTTGGATCATCACGTGCACCGACTTTGACCACCGATTTCGGCACTGAAATACTTAGAATTTTGTCCACATTTCTGCACGAAAGTTGTAGATATTTCTCTCATCTTTCTAGAACATCTTGAATTATATGATTTGGGTTCGTACTTTAAGAGATATGGTCAAAATATAGATACATGGTCAACTAGGTGGAGACTGTAGACGGGTTTGCTTCAAGCCCATTTTTGGTCAATTAGACACCCGAATTTCATGATCCTTATGAAATACAATTTTATAGGCAATTTAACTGATCTATAATAAAAGGTTATGCACATTCTATCTTACCTGCATCAAAAAACTGAAATTAAGGTGAAACTAATTCAAAAGATGTAAAAACTGTAAATATGCTTAAGTTGAGGAATGTAACGATACTATTAGTGTAATATGATGAATTAAGCTCTTATTAAACATACATATGTAAGTGTTCATCAAGGTCAAAGGACTTCCAGATCTAGAAGATATGCAGCTAATCGGAGGAGCTTTTCTCCCAACAAAGTTATTAAAATGCCTGAGTTTGCAAAGTTCAATGGCACGGGGACCTAAAATCATTCTTGAGGAGATATATCATTATAATGGGAACTAATAGTTTTACTAAAGAGCTCATTCTAAAAATGTCTTGTGTATTACTTGGATGGGGATGCCGTAGAATGGAATATCTGGTTAGAGAATGCTATGAAGAAGGAGGTAATGATTTAGTTGAGAAGTTTGTTAAAAGGTACAAGCATAACATCCAACATGAGACAACCCTGAAAGATTTGGAGGATACTTAACAAATGTCTTATGAGTCATTCTCTGCATATTTATCCAGATGGAGGGCTAAGGCAACAACTGTGATGAATCGACCTATTGAGAAAGACCAAATTCTGAATTATGGTTAATGGTGCACACGCCGCCAGTAAAGATAGACTATTTGGAATTCCAATTAGGAATTTTAAGGAACTTTACAATAGTAGGTTCAGATAGAGAGTGTAAAAGCAAAGCAGTAGAAGGCCTTCACAAAGAAAAATGCAATAAACGTCAATCAGACTGGCAATTGAAACGCCAAGAATGTCAATGTGAGTGTTATAGATAAGCCATCAAGGACGTTTAGTAATCAAGGTAGACTTTTGTCCCAAGTGTTTGCCAAATGAAAGGCACAATGCGAGTTAATTCCTTTGCCAGCCAAAAAAATCTCAGGTCTAGTACCATAGGTTGTAAAGAATAAAGGGTAATATGACTTTCATTAGGTGTACGGACACTAGATTGATTGGAGTACCAGGTTGAAGCATGAGGTATAGGATTTGATTGATAGTGGTCGAATTCCTAACCCTGAGAAAGAATAGAACACGAAGCATAATCTGCTATCCAATTATTGGCATGTGCCTCATACCTATATGATTGGCTCTAGTTTGTCTTAGTAACAAGTGCTCAATTCTTTTGAGGAAGTGAAGAGTAATGGCAAAGATGAAAAGAGGCAAATGGAGGCCCAAGCTGAAGAACATGTGAAGGCCATAATGAAAGAAGTTGATGAGATTTTTGAAGAAGCCAAGATGCTAGTAGAGGAAGGAGGGATATCTGAGAGTGAGGGTGAAACACTTGTAAGGCAAGTAGGGAGAAATTAGGAGTTAGAAGAAATTGAAAGAAAGAAAAAATAAAGGAAGAAGGAGGTAAAGGTTGTTGTCAAACAATGGAGAACCTGGATTGAAGTTAGAAGGTGCGTAGTGCTTGCTTATGAATTTTCTAGTGATGATGATATTTAAGAGAGTGAGGAAGAGGTCCAAAGCTAGTATAGACCATTGAAAGAGAAGATATTTACAGAGATTACTCACTATTTGCGAAAGAAAAGTAGCCAAAGATGAATACATGCCACTTAGTAAGGGGAAGGGGGAGAATGAATACTCGCCCCTCAATATAGAGATAGATGGTAGTGACTACTCACCATTGAGTAAAGAAGAAGATCCGAGCGAGTGCACGCCACTCGATATGGAGATCGATGACAGTGAGTGCTTACACCTTAGTGAAAGGAAGGTCTGCATGATCGATTTAGGACTCATTGAAGAGGAAGTTTTGAAGTCATTCGAGGAAGGAGAGAAAGAAGACATTGATGGACCTACACATGTGACTCTGCTTACAGCTCAAGTTCAAATAGAAGGGCCATGGGTGAAAATGACCCAAATGAATTTAAAGAACGGGCAAAGAAAGAGAGCAAAATAGTTAATGATAAAGAACCATTTGAAGAAATGCCTCTTGTAGCTAAAGTCTTCACCCGAAATGCTAGTTGGGTTGATGTTAAGATAGAATCTCTAGAAATGATTGGAAGTTGGATGAAGAAAGGAATGTGGTCACAATCGATATGGGTTAGCAACAAAAAAGACAGGGAAGAAATTGATGAAGAGAATGATGAGGTATTAGAAGTAATAGGGATACTGGATCAGACCCCTAAGGTAGCGACACTGCATAACTTTTAGCTTGATTTCAATAATGATTAAAAAGAAAAGGAAGATGTCAGAAGTTGTGAGAAAGAAGAAAAAGTCCAACAATTGGCTGTAATTGGAGTATTCTATCCTTATAGGATAGCAGTAGAAGGCAGAAGCCAAAAGGTTTGTAGAGAGAAAAAGAAAGATGATGAGAAGGAGGGAGAGGAGAAGAAATAAGAGGGTGGCCCTATCCTCAAACAACTAAAGAAAACTCAAGCAAACATTAGCATCTAGGATCTATTGATGTCTTAAAAAAACTATATAGAAGCCATGGCCAAAGCCTTGGCTGATATCTTGATTTTTGTGGTGTCCATACCAATATAAATGGTTGCCATGTTCACTAAGAAAAAGAAAGAAAGACAGGAAATTACTTTCACTAACAATGATCTACCACCAGAAGATAGAGACCACAACAAGCCACTATTCATTATTGCAAAGATATGTGGGAAAAAGACTTCTTATGTGATGGTTGATTATATATCAACCGTCAATTTAATCCCTCTCAAGTTGTTGAATAATTATGGAAACTGTGAAGATGAATTGGAGCCCTCACATTTCGTGATAAGGGCTTACGATGACTCCAAGAGGGTTAGCACTAGGGGTCTTTAAGACATTTCTGAAGACAGATATGATTGAAGTAATGGCTGAGTTCACTATTCTTGACATCCCTATCATTTCTGTAGCCTTGCTTGGCTGAGCATGGTTTCGTCCTTTGGTAGAAGTGCCCTCTATTTTGCACTAAACCGTCAAGTTCCCATACGAAGGAAGGGTAGTGACAATCAAAGCCGAATCATTAGTCCTAGTGGCCTTACTCAATGTTAAGAGTGGAGAGATTCCATATTCAGGTGGTCTGCGAGTGTCAATTATTGATTATGATGGCCTAGTGCTAGCCTGCATTATGAATAAGCAAGGTCATATGCTTGGGACTGGCATAGGAAAGAGCTATGCATAATTGCCCTCTTTTCCAGATTTCAAGGGGCAAACTAGCAGGAGAGGCATAGGCCTTTTGGTAAGGATGAACAATAAAAACCAATGAACGGAAGAATGATTAAGTTTGTGAGGGCTTCAGATGCAGTTTTAAGGGAGAGGCCTTAAAAAGAGAAACTATGAAACCTACCTACAAGGAAGAAGCAAAGCCATGGGAACACAAGGGAGTTATGAAACCAGGTTTTGAGGTGTTTAAGGATGTCATCGACTGCATGACTGTTAAAGAAATAGAATCACAATCGACTAAGGAGATAAAGAAGTTGGGAATCGAAGAGGACTCTAAGCTTGAAAAGAAGTTGTAAGAAGAAGAGATAGACGAACTTGCTACTTTTATTATCAATGACATTGAGAACACTTGATATGAGGAACTATTTGTTCTAGACATGTTTGAGACAATGTTTCTGATTCAAAAAATGATACAATGAAGTCTAATTTTGCTTATTGGTGTGATATCTTTCCTAATGGTAGAATGCATTATGATTTTCTTTCACAAGCATTTTTTACAGTAATTCCAAAAAAATGTATCATACTAATCTTGGCGCATCTGAACATCCCAACAATATATGCATTGCACATAATTTAACTCTTGAAGAGAGAGAGCGAGAGAGATTTGAGAGAATGTTAAAAAGGTACAAGTAAGTGTTCACGTGGTCATACGACGACATGCTTAGGATTGATAGAAGCATTGTCGAGCACACCATACCAACCTATTCACATATAAGGCCAGTGAAACAGAAATTGAGAAGGATGGGACCGAAATGGGCAGAACAAATCAAAGAGGAAGTCACCAAGAAAATTAAAGCGAAGTTTTTGAATGTAGTTTATTTTCCCCAATGGCTAGGAAATATTGTGCTAGTTCCAAAGAAACATGGAAGAGTTAGGATGTGCGTAAATTATCGAGACCATAACAAGCCCTTTTGGAAAGATGACTTCCCTCTGCCATATAATACTGTCTTGGTTGATAGTACGACCTTAGGCAAGATGTCATCTTTTATAGATGGCTTTTTAGGGTATAACCAGATATTAATGGCAAAAGATAATAAGATTAAAATGGCTTTCATCAAGGAATAGGGAGTTTATTTTTACAAAGTGATGTCGTTTGGGCTAAAGAACACCAATGCCACCTATTATAGAATGGCCACTATGCTCTTCCATGACATGATACATAAGGAGGTAAAAGTTTACATGGATGACATGTCAAATCTAACTCTCAAGAGCAACATTTCAAAGCATTGGACAAGTTCTTGGAAAGGGTAGAGAAATATAAGTTGAGATTGAATCGAAAGAAGTGTGTATTTGGAGTTATGCCTAGGAAACTATTAGGATTTGTGGTGGGACAGAAGGTCATAGAATTGGATCCTGACAAGGTAAAGGCAATTACTAAGATACTAACACCCAAGACAGAAAAGGAAGTGAGAGAATTCTTGGGTTGCATTTAGTACATTGATAGGTGTTTATTTATATATTACTTTCATATCAATTCGTCTATGTTTCTTTACTATATTCCTTGGTATTTTTATGTTTTTGTGCGGTTTTGATGTTTGGAGGAGTTTTGGAGTAACTTGCACAAAAATGGAGCAAAACCCTTCATTTTCACCTCTGCTAGTCAACCATCTTCTCGGATTTAATTGTATTGATATACAATGAACCCGATGACATATTATATACCGTTGGAAAGCTCTCGAAGTCTATTTTCTGGAGAAATTTACGGTTTATGAATCCATTCAGTGTACCAAAAGTTATAATCAAAACAGTGTGAGAAGTGTAGAAATATAATTCCACAAATCACTGTAGCATGTATAATACGGGCACTGTAGCAGGTTACTGTAGCAGAGTATTTAAACACATTTTAGGGTTTTATTTTGATAACTTGAAGAGGGGAGAACGTGGAGGAGGCTGCATCTTTGGATTTCTCTCATCTCTTAGAGTTCTTGAAGGAGATTGAAGGCTTGGAAAGAGGAAGAACTACAAATCCTAAGAGATTTCATCAGATTTGCTAAGTTTTTCATTTCCCTTTCATTTTCTGGAATTGCTATGTATTGTATTGTATTTGTATTGTGTCTGAATATGTGTAACTAAATCTGACTTGGTTGAGGGTGATTTCAAAGCCCTTGATATGGTGTTTGCAAGTTGATTGTGCAAGAAATTATTATCCAATTCTCTAATTGAAGTTGCTTGTATTTTCCCATGTTTAATGCTTATGATTACTTGCTGATTGTATTTGGGTGGCCAACTGAATATAATCTGGATATTGTCTATTGCTAGATTAGAAATCTTGATCCGTAATTGTCTTGAATTTCTAATCATTAATAGCAAAATTGTGATCAGAGATTGCAATTGGAGAATATAACCTAAGTTAAATAATCCGAGCTTGTGTGTTTATTGCTTAGATCAACCTGTCTTTCTTTTCGTAATGCATCCATTGAATTAAATTTAGAGAGCTTGTTCTAGGTTGTTTAATGGATAGAGATTAAATAAAGAGCCTGTTTTATTTAACAACAAAGTAAGGAAAGATTGGGATAACAGAGCTTATTGTTATCTACGGTTGATAATTTCAATGGTGTAATTGGATGACAATTCTACGATTAATTCGCAAATCCATATCTTGTGGTGGAGAATAATCCCTTAACCAGATTTCTATCATTGATTAATTCCCATTCAATTAAGTTTGCATTGTGTTATTCATTAATTACCGCATTCAGTTTTTCATCTAGTTAATCAACCAACAAAACCCCCATTTAGTTCTGTTGTGGCTATAAAATAACAAATTCAATTAGAATCAATCCTCGTGGGAACGATATCTTACTTATCACTTTATTACTTGTGCGACTAGTATACTTGCTAGTTTCGAACGCATCATACATGAGCAGGTTCATTGCTAAGTTGACTGTAGTATACACACCAATATTCAAGTTATTGAGAAAGATTAACAAATAAGTTGGAATGACTAATGCCAAGCCACCTTTGTCAAAATTAAAGAATACTTGGTGAGACTGCCTGTATTGAGACCTCTTAACCAAGCATTTGTTTGATTTTATTTATGGCACTTAAAGAAGAGGCAGTTAGTGCCATGTGGGCTCAAGCAGACGAAAGGAATGTAGAGCACAAAGTTTACTACTTGAGTAAGAAGTTGGTTCCTTACGAGGTCAAATATAGCCAGACCGAGTAGATGTGTATAACCATGGTGTGGGCCTCAAAAAATTACGTCACTACTCCCAGTCCTAGAAAATACAAGTAGTCCCTAAGATTGGTCTGATAAAGTATTTGTACGAGTCCTCCTCATCAGTTAGGAAGTTGGCAAAGTGGCTAGTACAATTGTCAAAATTTGTGATCAAATATGTCACAAAGAAAGTCATAAATGGTAGAATTATGGCTGAGTTCCCATATGAACACTTGAGGGTAAATGCAGTGATGGGATGGCAAAAATATTTTGACGGCTTAGCAAACAAGAATGGGGTTAGAATAAGAGTGATCCTTATATTGCCTAATGGAAAAGTGCTTCCTCTAGTCAAGAGATTGAGGTTCAAGGGCACAAATGATACTGTTGAATACGAAGCATGCAAATTTGGATTAGGAGCTCTCATCACCCTAAGAGTAGAAAACTTTGAAATTGTGGGAGATTCGCAGTTGGTGATTTTTCAGGTCAAGAAAGAACGGGTTGTCAAGGAGGAAAAACTAAAGCCTTACCTAGAATATCTGAAGAAATTGAATGAGCTGATTAAAGAAATGTGTGTTCAATCACGTGATTTGAGATGAGAACCAGTAAGCATATGACTTAGCTAGATTAATAGCTGTATGGGAAGGCTCAGAGGAGATGAAGACTAAACCATTGATAGTAATATAGTTGCAACATGCATGCTATAGGGGAGAGCAAGTGCTAGAATTGGGGGAAAATGAAAGGCCATGGTTATATGATATCCAAAAACCTCTTGAGAAAGGTGCCTTCCTAGAAGAGACTAGCGAAAGAGATCGAACAACCTTACGAAGATTGGCACAATAGTTCACTTGCCAAGAGGGTGTCATGTATAAAATGATGGTAGATGGTGTGCAGGTAAGATGTGTGAACCAATGAGAAGCCAAAAGATTGTGAAGGAGGCACATGGTGGAGTTTGTGGGCCGCACATGAATAGATTGGGTTTGGCAAACAAATCATAAGGCAAGGACATTACTGGGAGACTATGGAGACAAATTGCATCAAATTCGTAAAAGCCTGCCACAAATGCCAAATCCATGGAGATCTAATGCATCAACCTCTAAGGAATTTCAACCAATGTCATCTTCTTAGCCTTTAGACACATGAGGTATTGACATTATTAGTGAAAGAAAGCCAGGAGCTTCCAATAGCCGTGGGTATATGATAGCGGCCAATGATTACTTCTCAAAATAGGTAGAAGCTGAATCTTTCAATACAGTTGGGCCAACCAAATGGTGAGAATTATCGAGAGAAACATTATATGTAGATTTGGGGTCCCATACCATATGGTCACAGACAATAGTGTCCAACTTTTGGCAAAAACAAGGGGTTTGCTCCAATGATACAAAATCAAACATCATAAATCTTCACCATATAGGCTACAAGCCAATGGTGCAGTAAAAGCGGCTAATAAGAGTGTGAAGAAAATGCTAGCCAAAACGATAAAAATTGGAAAGAATTGGGTCAAAAAGTTAGCAATGCCGCTTTGGGGATATCAAACAATGGCTCAGAGTTCTATTAGAGTCACGCTATTCTTGCTGGTATATAGCATGGAGGTTGTACTTACAATTGAGCTAGAAATTCACTCATCGCATGTCTTAATCAAAGCTAAGATTTCAAAAGACTCATGGGTTTAGAGTAGATATTAGTAGTTGCCACTGATGGATGAAAAACAAATGAATGCCTTGTGTGGCATGCAGCTTTATCAAAAAAGGATGGTACCAAGCTTTAACAAAAAAGGTGAAACAAAGGAAACTTCATGAAGGAGACCTAGCATTCATGCAAGCCAGAGCCTTAGCATTTGATCCAAAGGGAAGTTTATACCAAATTGGGAGGGTTCATAACTAGTGAAGAAGGTGTTCTCGAATGAGACAGTCAAGATAGCACACATCGATGGCAATGAGGTTTATGAAACTATCAACATGGACAAGCTAAAGAAGTATTTTGTGTAAGAAAAAGAGAGAGGAGCAAACATTGTGAGATAGAGAGTAACGGACACTGATGAACACAAAGAGGAAAAATAATTAACCGAAAAACTCGCCAAAGGCTAGTTAGTGATAAAAGTTGTTTCATGTACACATCATGTTCATAGCAGATATGTCTTCATTAATAAATTAACGAATTTATTGGAAACAAATATGTTGTGAAACTTGATTTCATTATGCTTTCAATCCATTACAGAAAAGGCATTTAATATAAAGATGGAGAAATTTAAAATGCATCAGTTCCCTGGTTGCTTGCTGTTGAATCTCATAGAACCATATGAATCATGCTAATAAAAATGAGAAGAAGCAACTTGAGAAATAACCCACGCCTTATACTGATCATCAGTGGCAATGTCGCCATAAAATGGGCAAGTCCCATTCAATGGTGCACTTTCACCAAGTCTCATTCACGATGGAGAGAAAGCATGTTATCAATGGTCTAGGACCTAATGTAGGTACCCTAGTTATGATCCTTTTTTTGAAGCCATATTTATGACATAACCAGGAAGGGGCATAGAAGGGACTATGAATTAAGCCCGTAAGAGGAACACAGGTGGTGTATGTTATGATGATCACATGTTGTGGACGCCACGAAGGACAAGTCTAACGGATCATAGTGTCAAAAATAAAGTACAACCAATCAATCCATGATCGTTGTTAATAAAACCTTTTAGCCTGGTGGTTTATTGGCCCATACCGTGCCCAATTAACTTCAAGAGGGGCTAGGATGGCCAGCTTTTCTTATAACCAAATCTAAAGAAGGAAGGGGAAGTTCTTAATGTCAAAAATGAAGTTCGAACCATATGGCACAAACTAGTATATTGGATGAATTTATTAAGAAGAGAAACTACAAAAATATGTGGAGTAACAGTGGGCTACCAGAGAAAGCTTAATTTTGTCCAAACCAAAAATTATCTTACCTATGTAAGGTCTCAACTAAGATCAATGGCACTAACATCTTCATTTGTGGAATGAGAGTCACTAGATGAGCGTCTTCTGCATCGTCTTCCGTGACCAAACCATAGAATGCAAAGCTAGAAGAAAGAGCCTTTGTTGGTAGTAGTCATGAGGGGAATGAAAAAAGGCAAATTCACCCTACTGTTGGTGACATGAGTACCCATTACAGCTTCAAGAAGGTGAAAGAAGTGGGCCATGTCTCTCACAAAAAGTAGTGACAAAAGAGGCAATATGATGTCTTCTATACTGGCAAAACGGAGTTCTGATATGGCACTAAACTTCTCTTACAGTGGACATAACTCTTGGTAGTTGAAATGAAAGATGTGATCACAAGTGCTTTAAAAAGAAGATGTAGCATTGAGAAAATGGGTATTGAGTTTTACCTGGCGAATGAATTTCCACCCAAAAAGCCCACTTGGCTAGAGAAGAAACCATTCTTGATCATCCAGGGACTTTAGAGTGGCTTGGAGAACCTTCCAACTTGTCTTAGACATGCTTGGAGCGAATGAGGGAGAAAGAAAGTCAAATATGAATTTGTAGATCTACAAACTATGGCTGAGGCAGGCTTACCTGCATACAATAGTAAAAACTAGTGGAAGCCTATTAATTGTGGCTACGAATGAGGTTTTCATACCTTCAGAGTATTTGCGACCATGACACTATGTCAAAGCCTCTTTTGGGACTTAAGGCAACATAAACAAGCCATGGGCATGCCTAGAGAATGAAGTCCCCACCTAATTTTCTGTTGAGAAAATGGGTGATAGTAATCTAATCCCTTGCTTCGAGACCTAAACTACCTTCATCCCTTCAGAGATGGGCTCGAAAAGTTAGATATGAGCCTTTGACCCACCCAGATGTAAATCTAGCCTCCACTAGTGTATACCAAACAAAAATAGCTTGCATTTATTATACAATCCACTTAAGTTGGTTGTTTTATGCAGACATTGTTCATTTTATCTTTTTTAAGACAAGTCAGGTGATTTTAATCAAAAAAATTGTATATTCATATAAAGAAAGAGATGAGGAGAATAAATTTACATTTCCTTTCATACATGGGGGAATGGGAAGAGGATTACATCAATCTTTGTTATTCAACAATAAATAATGTAATTCTACTTCTAAACACTTCATATATCTTATTCATTCAATTCATCATGTTCATAGCATTCAAATGTAAGCATTTAATTCAAGACTCGATAAAAAATGAATTCCTCACCACCATATGTGAGTCTATTCAATGGTTATCAAGCCTCCATATGCATATTCACACATATACTTAATTATTCTAAGTGATGGTCCCTCACCGTTAATGTGAGTTCATCACCACTTCATAGCATCATACAATCTTCCAATTTCTAATCATAGTATATATATAAATTCATAAACAATTATAATTAAAGCCATAAACTAAAATCATTACAATTCTACCTAATTTGATACACTACAACAAAATGGCCTATTTGCGAGGGCTAAATATCCTCACTGAATATATTAAACCCTCAGAAATACCCATTTCTGACAACTAAAGACTGTTAGCCCTAAGGCTACATGATAATTTTGATGATAACAATACACATTGATTAATTGAGATTTACTAACATGTTTATTTATGTGCAAGAGTAAGATCATTGAAATAATTGTAATATCAAGAAGAAGCTTATTAAAATGAAGTGTTGAAGCTAAGGAGAAGACTACAAGTTAAAGGCACCAAATTTTAAGAATAAGGTTTGATTCAAGGAATGTGACACATGAGCAATATTCAATCAATTGGTCATATATTTCTCTACAAATGTCCAAATAATGTGATTCTTAAGCCTTTGGAAAGCTTACTCAATTTATAACATTTCATATGTTTTAAATAAATGCAAATTTCAAGTGTAAGGTTGTCCAAATCATCATGCAAGTTAAAAGACAAATGGAAGCAGCTGACATGAGCACTGAATACTCTTTTAGACATATCTTGAGCTAGAAAAACGAAAATGACTTGATTCTTATGGAATTGGAAAGAGGACTTAATGAATCACATTTCGTATGTTTTGAATAAATTCAAATTTCAAACATAAGGCCAACATAATTGACATGAAATTCGGTGGACTGACACAGAGAAGAAAAATCAACTCAGTTAAGCACCGAATGATATTTTGTCTATATCTTGAGTTAGAGATATTCAAATGATTTGATTCTTATGGCATTGGAAATATGATTCAATTGAGAAGATTTCAAATTCTTTGAAGAAATTCAAATTTCAAACAGAAGGCCGACATAATACACATGCAAGTCGGTGCACTGACATATGGAAAAAAAATCAAGTCACATGAGCACTAAATGGTGTTTTGGCCATATCTTAAGCTACCGATATCCAAATGACTTTTTTCTTGATGCGTTGGAAAGAATATTCAATTGTGCAGATCTTTTATGTTTTGTATATTTTCAAATTTCAAATGGAACATTGAAAAAAATGGGTAGACATGATTACGGTTTTTATGGTGGGCAGAAAATTTGGAGATGGTGTCTTCACTTGATTAAGTTCATCTCATTTACCTATAAAAGGAGCCCTTCTCCCATGCATTCAGCAAGTGAAGAAAAGCATTTTATCAAGCAAAAAAATAAGAGAAATATCAAGTCTAGAGAGCTTTTATATTCTTTATCTACTATTTGAAGAGAGTTATACTTTTGTTGTAAAAATTTACTTTGTTCTTGTATTGTGGTGAGAGTGAGATCTTCTTGTAAAGGATAAAAGTTATCCTTGAGAGAACTCTTTCCTTGGTGAGTTTGTTCATCAAGAAGAACTCTTGGTGTGGTGTTATCAAGAGTTGAAGGAAGTTGCCTTGGTGAGGTTGTTCATCAAGAAGAACTCTTGGTGTGGTGTTATCAAGAGTTGAAGGAAGTTGCCTTGGTGAGGTTGTTCATCAAGAAGAACTCTTGGTGTGGTGTTATCAAGGGTTGAAGGAAAAAGTCTTGGTGAGGTTGTTCATCAAGCAAGTTGTAAAGATTTCTACAACTTAGTGGAAAGCTTAGCTCGTGGAGCTAGGAGCCCGTGGACGTAGGCAAGGTTTGCCGAACCACGTAAATCGAGTTTGCACTCTCTCTATCCCTATCCTCTTTACATTTACTTGCACTTGTGATTGTTCTTTATTGCCATTCTCTTGATTGCATTCTATTTTCATCTTCTTCACCTTTGTTCTTAAAGAAAGATTTAAATAATTTTGATCTTTCAAGAAAAGTTTTCTAAATCCGTTTTTATAAATAAAAACTCAATTCACCCCCCCTCTTGGGTTGCCATACCTGGGTCAACAAGTGGTATCAGAGCAAGGTTGCTCATTTTTTTAAATCTTAACCGATTTTGAGCTATGGCAACTTTTAATTCAACTTCATATGTTGAGGGACTTTCTATCTCTAGACCTCCATTTTTTAATGGAAGTGATTACTCTTGTTGGAAAACTAGAATGAGTATTTTCTTGAAATCTTTTGATTATGATTTGTGGTCTATTGTTTTGGAAGGACCTTTTGTTCCTACCAAAATTGAAAATAGGGAATGCATGCTTAAAGAACCTAAAGAGTTTAGTGAAGATGATAAAAAGAAATTGAGTTTGAATGCTAAAGCTATGAATGTGTTATATTATGCTCTAGATAGAAATGAGTTTAATAGAATATCTACTTGTTCTACGGCACAAGAAATATGGCACGCACTTGAAGTAACTCATGATGGAACTAATCAAGTTAAAGAATCTAAAATTAGTATGCTAGTTCATAGTTATGAGCTTTTTAAGATGAAAACGGATGAATCAATTTCTGAAATATTTACTAGATTTACGGATATTATTAATAGTTTGAAATCTCTTGGTAAATCTTATTCTAATGTTGAAATGGTGAGTAAGATTCTTAGATGTCTACCAAAATCTTGGGAGCCAAAGGTGACAACAATTCAAGAAGCAAATGACCTCACCAAACTACCATTAGAAGAACTTATGGGTTCTCTCATAACTCATGAAATCATCTTGAAGGAGAATGAAGAAGAAGATTGTGAAGTGACAAACATGTGCTTCATGGCTTTAAGTGAAGATGAGGTAAGTATTCTAAACTATGATCCTAAGCTTTCATATGATGAATTACTTGAAGCATTCCAAAATTTACATGTGCAAGTTGATAAGCAAAATTCAAAAATCAATGCTTTCAAAAAGAAGTCAAAAATCATGTTATCTCAATTAGAAGAGTTGGTGGAAATAAATGAAGCTTTAGAAAATGAAAATGAAATTTTAAAGCAAAAAGATTTTGAAAGTTTGGAAAGTCAAATACATTTTTTAAAAACTGAAAATGAGATTTTAAAACAAAAGGATTTTGATAAATTAGAGAAAGAAAATGTTATTTTGAAAAAAGAAAATAATGACTTAAGAAATATTGTTGATAGTTTTACAAAAAGCACAAAAAATTTGAATTCTATGTTACAAAACCAAAGGTGTGTTTTTGATAAAAGAGGGTTAGGATATAAAACTCATAAAAATCAAAAGTATTTTAAAATTATTTTGCTCATGCATCTTCTAGGAATAATCCTAATCATTCATGTACTTATTGTGGAAGAAAAGGACACAAAGTGCATTCTTGCTACATTAAGAGAAATCCTAATTTGAAACAAATATGGGTTCCAAAAAGTATCATAACTAACCCCCAAGGACCCAAGAACTTTTGGGTACCAAAAAGTTACTCCTTGAATGTTGATTGTAGAGACAAAGGAGTGGCAAACACAAGTGGTACTTAGATAGTGGATGCTCAAGGCATATGACCGAAGATGCCTCCAAGTTCTCAAGATTAATCATGAAGAAAGGAGGATATATGACCTTCGGTGATAATGTCAAAGGAAGGGTAATCGGACATGGTAATATTGATGATGATATTGTTGAGGTAGAAAGGCAAATCAAGGAATCAATGCTTGATGAAAAGAGCCAAGATGAATTACAACTTCAACAAGAAAAGCTTGAGGAAGTAAATGATTCTTCCCAAGAATTACCAAAGGACTGGAGGTATGCAAAAGCTCACCCTAAAGATTTCATTATTGGTGTACCATCACAAGGTATGAAAACTAGATCTTCTTTTAAGAATTTTTATAATCATTTTGCTTTTGTCTCTAGATTTGAACCAAAATCTTTTAAAGAAGCCGAAAATGACGAAAGTTGGATTTTGGCTATGTAAGAAGAATTGAATCAATTTGAGAGAAATCAAGTTTGGGAATTAGTCCCTAGACCTAAAAATCATTCTATTATAGGCACTAAATGGATTTATAGAAATAAAGTAGATGAAAATGGCACCATTATTAGAAACAAAGCTAGACTTGTTGCTCAAGGATACAATCAAGAAGAAGGTATTAATTATGAGGAAACCTTTGCACTTGCTAGATTAGAATCAATTAGAATGTTGTGTGCATTTACATGTTATAAAAATTTTACATTATATCAAATGGATGTCAAAAGTGCATTTTTAAATGGTTACATTATGGAGGAAGTATATGTAGAGCAACCTCTTGGTTTTCAAAATCATGATTTTCCAAACCATGTTTTCAAACTCAAAAAGGCACTTTATGGCTTGAAACAAGCACCAAGAGCATGGTATGATAGATTGAGCAAATTTCTCATTGATAATGGTTTCGAAATGAAAAAAGTTGATACTACTCTTTTTGTTAAACAAAAAATGATGATTTATTAATTGTTCAAATCTATGTTGATGATATTATATTTGGTGCTACTAATGTCTCTATGTGTGAGGAATTTTCCAAGTGCATGCAACAAGAATTTGAAATGAGCTTAATGGGAGAATTAAATTTCTTCCTTGGACTTCAAATCAAGCAATCAATAGATGGGATCTTCATTAATCAAGCTAAATACACAAGAGATCTTCTCAAGAAGTTTGGCATGGATAATTCAAGGACATATAACACACCTATGGGTACATTAACCAAGCTTGACAAAGATGAGAAAGGAAAAGATGTTGAGGTAACAAAATATCGAGGTATGATTGGCTCTCTTTTGTATTTAACTACTAGTATACCTGATATTATGTTTAGTGTGTGTATGTGTGCTAGATTTCAATCTTGTCCAAAGTAATCTCACCTTAAGGCTGTCAAAAGGATATTTAGATATCTTCTTGGAACCATAAATCTAGGTCTTTGGTATCCTAAGTGTGATAATTTTGATCTAATTAGTTATTCTGATGCGGACTTTGCTGGAAGTCTTCTTGATAGAAAGAGCACTATTGGTTCTTGCCATTTTCTAGGACATGTATTAGTCTCATGGTTTAGTAGAAAACAAAATTCTGTTGCCTTATCAACCGCGGAAGCCGAGTATATTGCAGTAGGAAGTTGTTGTGCACAATCTCTTTGGATGAAACAAAATTTAAAAGATTATGGTGTGGTATTTGATCATATTCCCATCAAATGTGACAATACAAGTGCCATCAACATTTCAAAAAATCTCATACAACACTCTAGGACTAAGCATATAGAGATTAGACATCATTTTATTAGAGATCATGTGCAAAAAGGTAATATTTCTTTAGAATTATTCCCACCGATAAACAATTAGCCGATATATTTACTAAACCCCTTAGTCAAGATAGATTTTGCATAATTAGAAGAGAATTAGGCATGTTGGATATGTCTTAATTTTGCTTTAATATGATAATCTTTGAATGGTAGCATATGTTAAGGGGGAGAATATATTTAAGGGGAGTAGTTAATTTGATTACATCTTTTTGATGATAACAAAAGGGGGAGAAATAGTTGGATTGCTTATATTCATAACAAGTGCCATTTTTTTGTTTATTCTTGATTTTATTTTCATTTTTTATTTTAGATATTATTTGAAAGCAATTAATGGTTTGTCATCATCAAAAAGGGGGAGATTGTTAGCCCTAAGGCTACATGATAATTTTGATGATAACAATACACATTGATTAATTAAGATTTACTAACATGTTTATTTATGTGCAAGAGTAAGATCATTGAAATAATTGTAAAATCAAGAAGAGGCTTATTAAAATGAAGTGTTGAAGCTAAGAAGAAGACTACATGTTAAAGGCACCAAAGTTTAAGAACAAGGTTTGATTCAAGGAATGTGACACATGAGCAATGTTCAATCAATTGGTCATATATATCTCTATAGATGTCCAAATCATGTGATTCTTGAGCCTTTGGAAAGCTTACTCAATTTATAACATTTCATATGTTTTAAAGAAATTCAAATTTCAAGTGTAAGGTTATCCAAATCATCATGCAAGTTGAAAGACAAATGAAAGCAGCTGACATGAGAACCGAATACTCTTTTAGATTTATCTTGAGCCAGAAAAATCAAAATGACTTGATTCTTGTGGCATTGGAAAGAGGACTTAATGAAGCATATTTCATATGTTTTGAATAAATTCAAATTTCAAACAGAAAGCCGACATAATTGACATGCAATTCGGTGGACTGACACAGAGAAGAAAAATCAACTCATTTGAGCACCGAATGATATTTTATCCATATCTTGAGTTAGAGATATTCAAATGATTTTATTCTTGTGGCATTGGAAAGATGATTCAATGGAGCAGATTTTATATTCTTTGAGGAAATTCAAATTTCAAACAGAAGGCCGACATAATACACATGAAATTTGGTGGACTGACACATGGAAGAAAAATTAAGTCACATGAGCACTGAATGGTGTTTTGGCCATATCTTAAGCTACAGATATCCAAATGAATTGGTTCTTGATGCGTTGGAAAGCTTATTCAATTGTGCAGATTTTTATGTTTTGAAGATTTTCAAATTTCAAATGAAACATTGACAAAAATGGCAGACACGATTACGGTTTTTATAGTGGGCAGAAAATTTGGAGATGGTGTCTTCACTTGATTAAGTTCATCTCATTTGCCTATAAAAGGAGCCCTTCTCCCATGCGTTCAGCAAGTGAAGAGAAGCATTTTATCAAGCAAGAAAACAAGAGAAATATCAAGTCTAGAGAGCTTTTATATTCTTTATCTACTCTTTGAAGAGAGTTATACTTTTGTTGTAAAAATTTACTTTGTTCTTGTATTGTGGTGAGAGTGAGATCTTCTTGTAAAGGATAAAAGTTATCCTTGAGTGAACTCTTGGTGTGTTGTTATCAAGAGTTGAAGGAAGTTGCCTTGGTGAGGTTGTTCATCAAGAAGAACTCTTGGTGTGGTGTTATCAAGGGTTGAAGGAAGTTGCCTTGGTGAGGTTGTTCATCAAGAAGAACTCTTGGTGTGGTGTATCAAGAGTTGAAGGAAGTTGCCTTGGTGAGGTTGTTCATCAAGAAGAACTCTTGGTGTAGTGTTATGAAGGGTTGAAGGAAAAAGTCTTGGTGAGGCTGTTCATCAAGCAAGTTGTAAAGATTTCTACAACTTAGTGGAAAGCCTAGCTTGTGGAGCTAGGAGCCCATGGACGTAGACAAGGTTTGCCGAACCACGTATATCGAGTTTGCACTCTCTCTATCCCTATCCTCTTTGCATTTACTTGCACTTGTGATTGTTCCTTATTGCCATTCTCTTGATTGCATTCTATTTTTATCTTCTTCACCTTTGTTCTTAAAGAAAGATTTAAATAATTTTGATCTTTCAAGAAAAGTTTTCTAAATCCGTTTTTATAAATAAAAACCCAATTCACCCCCCTCTTGGGTTGCCATACCTGAGTCAACAAAGACCTCAGACGCCCTCATTGATTACCTAGTCGGTAATTTTACTTTTTCAAGAAGCCCTCAACGATAATATAGTTTCGAGGACTAAAAGCCTTCGTTGCAGTGGTTGGTAATATGATTGTGAAGCTCCTCATTGATAATATATTTCCAAGGATCTCATGTTGTCGGATTTTATTTGTTTCCGGCAAAATATTTTCTTGAAAGTGGGATTCATGTCCATCGCAGTTAAATTTGTATCGATGATAAAATTCTATTCCAACGGCTAATAGAATCTCATTAATATTATATTTAACGATGGATTAAATTTATTTTTGAGGGTATCTATTTGTCAAATGTTGTACATGTTCCCGAGGGCATTATCCTTGTAAATATGATTATTCCGACTAATAGAAAGTAATTCTGAGGGATATAAAATTGTCACTAACATCATTAAAATGATGATTGAGTGATTTTCCAAGGTTGTATCGCATCAGAAATATTTATATTTACTAGGGCAATTGTCCTCGAAAATGATATGAGGGGTCGACATGATTTTATTTTCGAGGGCTAAAGGATGTTGCAAATATGATTATAGCGAGAATGATAAATCATTTCTAGGTCGAATTTCCAACATAAATATTGTTTTTTCTATTAAATTGGTTGTTGATGATAATTTTAAGTCGTCAAAAATATGGTTTTAAATTGTGTTTTTATCGTTGGAAATGTTTTATAGATAGGTCGGAAAATGATTTTGTCAATGCATTACAATCTCGTTAATAGTTATATGCCCCTAAAAAATATGGCTCCTAAAGATTTAAAGTTAGTCAGAAATAATTTTAGAGGTTCTCGAATATGAATTGAGTTCCAAGGGTCATTATTTATTGGAAATAGTGACATATTAAAAGATTAGTTGCTTTATACCAATTTCTAATATTCTACTACTTGTTTTTAGATAACACGTGATCAAATATTTTATACTAACAATTCAAATAAAACTAAGGAAATCAAAATTAAATAACAATAAAATATCTCAAAATGTAATAGATAACAGTAAACTCAAACCAGTTATAGTTGTTTAAATAAGGAAAAAAATAATTAGAAAAGATAATACGGTTTCAACCTTCAAATAAGTCCAATCATATGCAATGGTTTAAACAAAATATTGGATAGCACAAAATCATCAAACAAGTCTACCAAATCCAAGTCATAACTATTTATAAGTGATCCTTTTACACCTCATCTTCACTTGACATCTCTTGATTCTCTTCTTTAATTTTATTTGATATGATTGTTACCTACAAACAAAAATTAATAAAACCTTTCAACAATATGGAATTGAATCTAAATATTAAAGTATAAAACTAAAGATGTTATTTCACACTAATAACCTAAACAAAAGATAAAAGATATACCCAAAAAAGAAAATATAACTAATCAAAAGATAAGAAATACAAAATAGTCAATATCCCAAATTCAACAAAAAAATCATTTAAAACTCTGCTTAAAATCCAAAAGATAATGAAGAACCTGATAAGTTGAAATTTTCACATAAAAATCATTTTCAACTTAATATAGTTTTAGAATATATCGAATATCCCAAATAGTTTAAACTAGTGAAAACGTATACTTCAAAAATTTATATAAAATGTAGTATTCCACCAAATGACTAAAAAAAATACCCAAAATTAAAATAACATATAAGGGAACTATCCTATAAAATTCTATAATTTTTATGAGATCATTTGGTTATGTTATTTAATTAACTAAATTTTATACCATTAAGACACATTTTATTTTCAGCGTTGTACAATTAGTTTTAAAAATCCTTCACAAATATAATTCTTAACTATTATGGGACAAATAAAAATCAGTTAGACCTTGTCTAAGTCTTATAATTAAACTTTCAACACGAAAACCGTACAAAAAGACGATTGAAAAATTAATAACAACAATGTGTTATTATTCTTATGATATAATTAATATTATCTTTGAATTGAAATTTGCTTGGAGCATGTCAGCAGGATATACAACAAGAATTTTGTTGAAGGGTCAGAACAATAGTTGACTAAGTGAGAGCTTGACATAGAGGAACACTTCCATCACCTAAACAAGAAGAAATTAAACATGACATAAGGAAAACAGAAACACACAAATCTCAACGCACAAATGGCTATTTTCAGTGCCCTATTATATAATAGTTTTCACACGCAACAAATTCCTAACACATAGGAGCGCAGATAACATAAGAGAATTCAAAATTTAAAGAATAGTAGATGCTAGAAACAATTAGAGCCTTATCACCCAATGAAAAAGAAAAGCTGATAAAATTCTATCTAACCTCTCTTGAATTTATTAAAAAAAAAAAAACCTAACAGTAGAACTTAGAAAAAAGGATCAAAGATTTATAACACTACCAAAGAAGCTTAACGGTGAAAAGAATAAATTAAATAAAAAGAAAAATAATTTAACTAGGGCAGAGCTCGCACAATTCCTTTTATAATTTTCATTCTTCTTCTCAATTACTCAGATCAACGTCCAGCAATCCAATAACAACTAAACTTGCAAATTGTAGACAGCCACTAAATCAATGCTTTACATTTATGCAAAACAATGAAAAAAGTGATTAACAAAACCAATCTCCTACCAAAAATGAACAATAACTTACCTATCTTTCAATTCTAAACTGATTACTAATAGAAGAATTGCGGATACCACTCCATAAAAAAGTTATTAACGACACCATATCACTCATAGGAGAAAAGCCCCCACAATGGCCAAGACTATATAAAATCTGTCAAACTATCAATCAAATTCATCACACTATAAGCTTAATTTTATGAAAAAGAACTTATAAATTAACCAAATAAAGAGCAAAATTATATTAATTAAAATAAAAAAGAACTTTTTATTCTTATTTCTATTTAAGGGTTACCTCTGGAAGAGTCTCCAACAATGGCAGCTTCTTAGCGGCATTATCTTGGAAGGCCTTGGCATCCCTAAACACATAACAAGAAAAGAAAACTGAAGTTAAAAATGGCATCGTAGTTACAGAAGAAGAAAGAGGCCAAAAGAGAAGATGGTGAAGAGAACCTTTCACATCATTGTTTGCAAGCTAGAGCTCTCTCGCGATCGCATTCTCTTCGATTTCTGCATGAGATCCAAAAGCCATGAAAAAAAGAAAGAAAAAGGAGTATTAGAGTAACACAAGTATAAGAATCAAAAAGAAATACAGGCAAGCACAATCTATAAAAAAATTAGGGTTTCAATAACAATTTTATGACAATACAAGAAAATAGGCTTTTTACGGTGGGCCGAAACCGCGGTAAAAAGCCTCCTACGGAAGGCATACGACGGTTTAAGCTTGCAGTATAAATGGTGCCGTAAAAACTCGTTTTACTTTTTACTGCGGTTTTGGCCCGCCGTAAACATGGTTTTACCGCCGTAGAAATTCGTAGTCTAGTGTAAAATTATTTACCGCGGGCGCATGGCCTGCCGTAAAAAGTCCACTACATAATTGTTATAACCAGTGCACTGTTAAGACGAAAACAAACATTTATAACCAGTGCACTGTTAGATGTATGATTAGTATAACAAATGACACAAGGGAAAGATGGTAGTTGCAGTGTCAACGCCTCGAAAAACACAGGATAATAAAAAAAATGATATAAATAATTTTGCTGCAGAGGAAGATTTTGAAATAATTGTTGCATATCTTATTCAAAATATAAACCATTTGCATATACACAATTATTCAACTTGCAAATTTAGCATACCTTATTCCAAAACAACAAAAATATTTTACAGCAAACTCAGATCAAGTTCTGTGATATATACCTCTTTTGCCTGAAACTTTCAATAGCTTAAATAGTTGCTAGTTCATCATATATCCATGAACCAAAATTTAAACAACAAACTCTATAAATTTTTGCGATGCACATGTCCTTGCAACATCAGAAAGCTTGATGTCTTCAACCTCTACACGTCTCAACGGTGGTGAGTTCAGATAAAAAAACTCAATGGCCTCGGCCCCAATGCCACAACAATTTGTAAAATCAATACTCTCCAACCTCTTGCAACTTTTGGACATGGAAACCACTGCCATACTAGGGAGCCCTTTACAACCTCTCAACTTCAAATCAATCAGATAATTACAGGAAACTAACATAGCAGTAAACTCCTTATCAAGCAACATCTCATTATAAGACAAGTCCAATTTCCTCAATTGCCTCAAACATTGTCCTAATGTTACAAGCAACCCTAGTTCTCTTTCAACAACATCACAATTAATCAGTGACAATTCTTCAAGCCTTGAACTCATGGCGATCCTAAGAGTCCTTAGGCCATCACTAGTAACAAGGCAGCAACTTTGAAGCCTAAGAGTTGATAAACACCTAAATTTCACTGCAACAGCTAAGAGATGATCATTGCGCACTGAGGTCTAGATGTAAGCGAAGATCGAGTTTTTGCAAATTACACCTGCAGTGGTTCATGAACTGAAGCAAACCATCTCTACTACAACCATCATATACCAACAAAGACTTCAAAGAATTACAATTCTCTGCTAATTTCAACAACACCACATCAACTATGCTACAACAAATTCTTAACTCCACTTCCAAAAGACCCTGCAAGCACTTTACAAAGGATGAAAATGACCCTCCATCTCCAATACCTGAACAGCTTTTTAGCTGCACCCTTCTCAACCTCTTGCAGCTCCTCCATAGACAACCAACGCCCCAATCTTCAGAGAGAATCCCATAAAAGTAAAGACTCTCCAAACCCAATTTTGCATCGATTTCTTCATTCAAACACAACCCAGATTCTCGGTAACAATCAAAACCTCCATCTCCAACGCCATCACCATCGCATGCATACACCTTTAACTCCTTTAAACAAGGAAAAAGACCAACCCAGTTGAAACAAAGAGGCTTGGAAAGAGAAACAGTGAGACAAGTAAGATGATTGCATGCTTTGGAGAGAGAGAGAGAGAGCAGAGAACCAACAAAGATAGCACCAGCCAGGAAACAGAGGTGTTTGAGCTTGGAACAGGAAGAGGAAACAACAAAGAGAAGATAATAAGAGAAATTAGCGGCAGTGGTGGCGGCGGAGGTAGTAGTATTAGGCTCCGACACAGAGAAAGAGAAAACGATGGTAAGAGAGGAAAGAGAAGGGTAGTTAGAGAGAAAAGTTGAAGGAGAGAAAACAACGAAATTGTTAAGGATAATTTTGAGAGAAAGAGAGGTCTTTGAGGTTCGGTAAAGGTGGAGCCAGCGTTTTGAAACTAAAGAAACTGATAAAGAGGAAGAAGAACAGGACAAGAGCAAGCAAAATATATTTACAGATCAATTGCTTACCTCTCAGTCACTTGTGTTTGGGAACGAGTCTTGCATTTGAGATTTGACTGGATACTTCAACCGAGTAAGCTTCAGGTTATGGATGACAGGACACGCTCGAAGATGTAGTTGCAAAGATTTTCGTGGGCTGATGCGTTCGAAACTAGCAAGTATACTAGTCGCACAAGTAATAAAGTGATAAGTAAGATATCGTTCCCACGAGGATTGATTCTAATTGAATTTGTTATTTCCAGCAACAATTAACTAAATGGGGGGTTTTGTTGATTGATTAACTAAGTGAAATAATAATGCAAACGAAGAATAACAAACAGAAAGTTAATTCGAATGAAAAATCAATGAGAGAAATCTGGTTAAGGGATCATTCTCTACCACAAGATATGGATTTGCGAATTAATCGTAGAATTGTCATCCAATTACAGCATTGAAGTTATCAAACGTAGATAACAACAAGCTCTGTTATCCCAATCTTTCCTTACTTTGTTGTTAAATAAAACAAGCTCTTTATTTAATCTCTATCCATTAAACAACATAGAACAAGCTCTCTGAGTTTAATTCAATGGATGCATTATGATAAGAAAGATAGGTTGATCTAAGCAATAAACACACAGGCTCGGATTATTTAACTTAGGTTATATTCTCCAATTGCAATCTCTGATCACAATTTTGCTACTAATGATTAGAAATTCAAGACAATTACGGATCAAGATTTCTAATCTAGCAATAGACAATATCCAGATTATATTCAGTTGGCCACCCAAATACAATCAGCAAGTAATCATAAGCATTAAACATGGGAAAATACAAGCAACTTCAATTAGAAAATTGGATAATAATTTCTTGCACAATCAACTCACAAACACCATATCAAGGGCTTTGAAATCACCCTCAACCAATTCAGATTTAGTTACACATATTCAGACACAATACAAATACAATACAATACATAGCAATTCCAGAAAATGAAAGGGAAATGAAAACTTAGCAAATCTGATGAAATCTCTTAGGATTTGTAGTTCTTCCTCTTTCCAAGCCTTCAATCTCCTTCAAGAACTCCAAGAGATGAGAGAAATCCAAAGATGCAGCCTTCTCCACGTTCTCCCCTCTTCAAGTTATGAAATAAAACCCTAAAATGTGTTTAAATACTCTGCTACAGTAACGTACTACAGTGTCCCGTATTATACATGCTACAGTGATGTATGGAATTACATTTCTACACTTCTCACACTGTTTTGATTACAACTTTCGGTACAGTGAATTGATTCATAAACCGTAATTTTCTCCAAAAAGTAGACTTCGAGAGCTTTTCAACGGTATATGATATGTCATCGGGTTCATTGTATATCAATACAATTAAATCCGAGAAGATAGTTGACTAGCAGAGGTGAAAATGAAGGGTTTTACTCCATTTTTGTGCAAGTTGCTCCAAAACTCCTACAAACATCAAAACCACACAAAAACATAAAAATACCAAGGAATATAGCAAAGAAACATGGACGAATTGATATGAAAATGATATATAAATAGACACTTATCATGCAGCAACCATTTCAAATGCAACCACCACCAATGCCACAACCAGCACCACAACCAGCTCCAGAAAACTCAGGTATGTCACTCCAGGATATTGTTAATGCACTTGCCACTAACACAATGCAATTCCAGCAATAAACTGGGCCAAGTATCCAAAACTTGGCAAATCAAATGGGACAATTGACTACTAGCATGAGCAAATTCGAGGGCCAAGGCTCAAAAAAATTATCTTCTCAAACGGTGATCAATCCAAGAGAGAATGCTTGTGTGATAACTTTGCAAAATGGAGAGCAATTAGATGTCCTGCCAAAGAAATCACAAACTGATGAAGAAGATGACACCACTTCCACCACGAACAAGACATCATCCTCTAACGTAAGTCTTAAAAATGCTATTCCTTCTTATGTTACTCCTCCACCTTTTCCTAGCAGATTGGCAAAATTGAAGGAGGAACAAGAACAAGAAATCTGGGAAACTTCTCACAAAATCGGGGTAAATATACCACTTCTGGATGCTATCGAGCAAGTACCTCATTATATAAAATGTCTCAAGGAGTTATGCACCAGCAAGAGAAAGTTAAAAGGAAATAAGAAAGTAAGTGTGGGGAAAAATGTTTCAGCTGTTCTACAAAGAAAAATTCCTCCAAAATACAATGATCCAAGCACGGTCACCATTCCATGCACCATTGGTAAAACCAAGTTTGAAAGAGCTATGTTAGATTTAGGAGTATTTATTAATGTCATGCCATTTATTTATGCTTCTTTAAATCTTGGACCTTTTGCGAAAACTGGTATTGATAGGTGTCTATTTATGTATTACTTTTATATCAATTCGTCCATGTTTCTTTGCTATATTCCTTGGTATTTTTATGTTTTTGTGTGGTTTTGATGTTTGTAGGAGTTTTGGAGCAACTTGCACAAAAATGGAGTAAAACCCTTCATTTTCACCTCTGCTAGTCAGTGATCTTTTCGGATTTAATTGTATTGATATACAATGAACCCGATGACATGTTATATACCGTGGGAAAGCTCTCGACGTCTATTTTCTGGAGAAATTTACGGTTTATAAATCCATTCAGTGTACCAAAAGTTGTAATCAAAACAGTGTGGATGTATAGAAATATAATTCCACAAGTCACTGTAGCATGTATAATACGGGGCACTGTAGCAAGTCACTGTAGCAGAGTATTTAAACACATTTTAGGGTTTTATTTTCATAACTTGAAGAGGGGAGGACGTGGTGGAGGCTGCAGCTCTGGAATTCTTTCATCTCTTGGAGTTCTTGAAGGAGAAAGGAAGCTTGAAAAGAGGAAGAACTACAATCCAAAGAGAATTACATCAAATTTGCTAAGTTTTTCCCTTCCTTTTCATTTTCTGGAATGTCTCCATATTGTATTGTATTTACCACGTTCTTAAACATGTGTAACTGAATCTGAATTGGTTAAGGGTGATTTCAAAGCCCCTGATATGGTTTTGTTAAGTTGATTGTGCAAGAAGTTGTTATCCAATTCTCTAATTGAAGTTGCTTGTATTTTCCCATGTCTAATGCTTATGATTACTTGCTGATTGTATTTGGGTGGCCAACTGAATATAATCTGGATATTGTCTATTGCTAGATCAGAAATCTTGATCCGTAATTGTCTTGAATTTCTAATCATTAGTAGCAAAATTGTGATCAGAGATTGCAATTGGAGAATACAACCTAAGTTAAATAATCCGAGCTTGTGTGTGTATTGCTTAGATCAACCTGTCTTTCTTTTCATAATGCATCCATTGAATTAAATTTAGAGAGCTTGTTCTAGGTTGTTTAATGGATAGAGATTAATAAAGAGCCTGTTTTATTTAACAACAAAATAAGGAAAGATTGGGATAACAGAGCTTGTTGTTATCTACGGTTGATAACTTCAATACTGTAATTGGATGACAATTCTACGATTAATTCGCAAATCCATATCTTGTGGTAGAGAAGGATCCCTTAACCAGGTTTCTCTCATTGAGTTTTTACTCAAATTAACTTTCTGTTTTGTTATTCTTTACTTGCATTAATATTTCATCTAGTTAATCAATCAACAAAACCCCTCTCATTTAGTTTATTGTTGCTTTCGAATAACAAATTCAATTAGAATCAATCCTCGTGGGAACGATATCTTAATTATCACTTTATTACTTATGCGACTAGTATACTTGCAGTTTCGAAACGCATCAAGATACTTTTCTAGTTTCAATTAGTTAGAATCAAAAACTTGATGCGTTCGAAACTAGCAAGTATACTAGTCGCAAAAGTAATAAAGTGATGAGTAAGTTATCGTTCCCACGAGGATTGATTCTAATTGAATTTGTTATTCAAAAGCAACAATAAGCTAAATGAGGGGGGTTTTGTTGATTGATTAACTAGATGAAATATTAATGCAAGTAAAGAATAACAAAACAGAAAGTTAATTTGAGTAAAAACTCAATGAGAGAAACCTGGTTAAGGGATCCTTCTCCACCACAAGATATGGATTTGCTAATTAATCATAGAATTGTCATCCAATTACACCATTGAAATTATCAACCGTAGATAACAACAAGCTCTGTTATCCCAATCTTTCCTTACTTTGTTGTTAAATAAAACAGGCTCTGTATTTAATCTCTATCCATTAAACAACCTAGAACAAGCTCTCTAAATTTAATTCAATGGATGCATTACGATAAGAAAGATAGGTTGATCTAAGCAAGAAACACACAAGCTCGGATTATTTAACTTAGGTTGTATTCTCCAATTGCAATCTCTGATCACAATTTTGCTACTAATGATTAGAAATTCAAGACAATTACGGATCAAGATTTCTAGTCAGCAATAGACAATATCCAGATTATATTCAGTTGGCCACCCAAATACAATCCAGCAAGCAATCATAAGCATTAAACATGGGAAAATATAAGCAACTTCAATTAGAGAATTGGATAACAATTCATTGCACAATCAATTCATAAAAACCATATCAAGGGCTTTGAAATCACCATCAACCAATTCAGATTCAGTTACACATGTTTAAGAACGTGGTAAATACAATACAACATGGAGACATTCCAGAAAATGAAAGGGAAGGGAAAAACATATCAAATTTGATGTAATTCTCTTTGGATTGTAGTTCTTCCTCTTTCCAAGCTTCCTTCTCCTTCAAGAACTCCAGGAGATGAAAGAATTCCAGAGCTGCAGCCTCCACCACGTTCTCCCCTCTTCAAGTTATGAAAATAAAACCCTAAAATGTGTTTAAATACTCTGCTACAGTGACTTGCTACAGTGCCCCGTATTATACATGCTACAGTGACTTGTGGAATTATATTTCTATACATCTCACACTGTTTGATTACAACTTTTGGTACACTGAATGGATTTATAAACCGTAAATTTCTCCAGAAAATAGAATTCGAGAGCTTTCCAACGGTATATAACATGTCATCGGGTTCATTGTATATCAATACAATTAAATCCGAGAAGATCACTGACTAGCAGAGGTGAAAATGAAGGGTTTTACTCCATTTTTGTGCAAGTTGCTCCAAAACTCCTACAAAACATCAAAACCACACAAAAACATAAAAATACCAAGGAATATAGCAAAGAAACATGGACGAATTTATATAAAAGTAATACATAAAAAGACACCTATCAAATTCCCCCACACTTAGACTTTGCTAGTCCTCGAGCAACTAAAATGATACGAAACAAAACTAAACCGAAACAGAATCAAAGAAAAATTAAAACACACACAAATGCTTCAACTTGCAAATAGGCCTCAACGATTGTACTTAATTATAACCCAAGGAAAACTTCAAAATAATGCACTTGATCAAGAATTTCATCTCAAAGATTAGTTTCGCTTCACTTTAATTCCTCAAGTGTGTGTGTGTAGAGCCATTCTCACCTAATCACTTGTAACCCGGATGAGTTTATGCATAAAAAAGAATCATATTTAATATTGAAGATGTGTAGATAAATGAACTCCATAGGCCTGCTTTTCAAGTCACTCTCCACTAATGTAGACATGCATAATACCAAGGATCAAGTAGGGCTTTATTAAGCTTGTAACGTTTGGCTTGGGTGAAGGCATGATAAAGGATAATAATTTGGCTCAAATCACCCACAAACACATAAATCATTCAAGACTATGTAGAGCTCAAGCCTATGACATAAAAAATTCATTCTTATTCATCAAATGACTCTCCCAAACTTATTCAGAACACTCGAACTCTTTTTTTTTTCTTTTTTTTTCTTTTTTTCTTTTTTTTTTGTAGAAAGCAAAAGAAACTACAACCCCACACTTTGTTGTTTCATTCTTTTTAAGAACGCCCAAGGGTATAGAACTCTTTTTTTTCTTTTTTTTTTTAACTACAATTCCACTCCCCACACTTAAACAATACATTGTCCTCAATGTTTAAGTACGTGGAAGATAAGTAAAGATTTTTTTCTCTTTTTTTTTTTTACAAACAAAATAAAACTCACTTGCATTGCTCATGGCACAATCCAACCTCCTCTAACTTCCCAAAACCAGAACATAGCACAGAATTTAATTATGAATGATCTACATGCTCATAGGTAAGGATAAACTGTTTGGAACAAATTCATTTTAGGTTAGGAAATCTTTTAGTGAGTTAACAAAGAAAAAGGCTTACAGAGGCTCAAAGGGGTAACTAGGGATCAATTTCAGTCAAGGTTGGCTATTAAGGCTCAAACGGCCCAAAGATGGCCTAAATCATTTCCCCAATGTTGCACAGTCTAGGATTTTGCCTCGAGTGACCATCAACCAAGTTCTAGAATTCATTGAAATCTGAAGAAACATTTAAATTACATAAACTTGCTCTAAGTAAACAAATAACTCAGTGATAATAGCTCAGTGCTCAATGTTGCGCAAGGAATCAAAGGCAAAGCGAAAACCAATAAACATTTCAAGCACACAGATCCATGCATCATTTATCATTTTCCAAGAGTTATCTTAATTCAATCATTATCTTATCATCGACCCACAAAATGCAAGAAAAGAGGTACGTGGCGTTGTTACACCTGAGTCAAGATTGTATATTTCAACAATCCTTAGGACCAGTAGCCCGCAGACTTAAGGTTTCCAGCCTATATAACTTTATTATGAAAGAACAAAACAAGAAACAAGACACTTCAAATAACATGAAATAAACAAACTACAGATTTATTTAGAGAGAATGCGTTTCAAGGGTTAAAGAAACCCCATATTCCGCCATTCTCAGGTTTTTCCACAATTGTTTTTTTTTTAAATCAAAACTGATAAAGATAAAAACACATAACAACTCTAAATTACGCAAAACTAAACTCACTCATAAAATAACAAAGTTCAACACGTCAGCAAACAAAAACAAGTTAGTTAGAATGGGTCTAAAAAGTTAGAAGTTAGCCTCCTTATTCAGCCATTATGGATTGAAGAGATCCAGAATGCGTTTCAAGAGAACTTGAACTTTTTAAGCCACCACTCTAAAAACCGAGATTAGAAAATATTACCTGGGACGAAAGAAATACCCTGAAAAAGCTCAAAAGAAACGACATGAAAAATCTCAAATAAACACACTAAAAAGAAAGCAAACAAAAACGAAGCAAACCAGCAAATAGAGATTACAGATGGAGGGTTAAATCCAGTTGACGCCTTTTGTTGCCTTCTCCAAACCAATTTATCCGAGCCATTGTTGGATCAGGTGAATAGACGAATTATTGTAGTTTGTCAATTAACTCTCCTGCAGTTGAAGCTATAACCAGCATTTGCCTTGCTGACGGTGAGATGAAATTTTTTTCTACAGCTTGATCAAGAAAGGAAAACAAACCATCAAAAAAATTATTAACATTTAACAAACCAATGGGTTTCTGATGGATGTTTAGCTGTGCCCAAGAGGTGATTTGAAATATCTCCGCTAATGTACCATAACCACCCGGCAAAGCTATAAATGCATCGGACTTAACAACCATATGTGCAATACGCTCATGCATACTAGAGACCTGTAACTCTTCCCCGATTGTGTTGCCTACGATATCGCGTACAGCTAATGGTTTAGGGATAATGCCGAGAACTTTGCTCCCTCCTTGGGATGCAGCTGTTGACACACACCCCATTAACCCAAGACTACCCCCTCCATAAATCAAATTAATACCCCTCGCAGCTAATGTCCTACCAAGATCAAGAGCTGCTGTGGTAAACTCTCCATCTTTACCAAATTGCGATCCGCAAAATACGCATATATTGCGGAATCGCCGAATTGGTGTTTTCTCCATTTCTACAAGTGCTCTAATCTTGTGTAAGACACGTTAGATATTATGCTTTTCAATTGCAAGACAGGTTATGGAATGACATATGAAAATATGCAGAATGTATATATACACCCATAAAACTCTCAAATTTTGACACATGGGGACATACTTTCGGTGGGGGTTGCTCGATGCAGATTTATCGCCCCAAGATTTGAAAAAATGAGATATGCTTTCGGCGAGGTTTGACAAAACCTACACACTTGTCTCCCACGTGAAGCATGGAAAATGGAGATACACTTTCGGCGGGGGTTGACAAAACCCCCACACTTGTCTCCCACGTGAAGCATAAAAAAATAGAGATACACTTTCGGTGGAGGTTGACAAACCTCCACACTTGTCTCCCACGTGTACTTATGCCATAGGGTAGTCATATGGTTTGTCAAAAAGAAAACTTGAAATTAAAACAAACAAAATCAACAAACAACAACAACACAAAAACAACATTGATAATCAGATCAAACGAAACAAGAAAAAAAATTCTACAACAACAACACACATTCAAATATACAAGTAGTTGTGATTGTGGCTCACATCTTCCTCTGGTTTTACGTCCAGTAACGGCTGAAACGCCTTCTATGAGTCGGGGATTTGCTTCCCATCCAGTTTTCTTATAAACTGGCAAACAGGGTCGTTTTTAGTCAGATTCCCTAGACTATAACACTGCAATTCATCACGAAATTGTGTCCATAGATTAAGCAATTCACGCTGAACAAGTCCACAAGAATGTGACTCGAGAGTTAACAAAACATTATCCAGCGACTCATTACTCAAACCATTCTTAATAAATGAAAGTTTATCTTCTCTATTCCTGGACGCAAAACCTAATGAACGACAAGTCTGGTTACAATTCCATCTAGCACATTTATAACATACTTGTAACCTTTTCGCTCTTCGCCTCTTGGCGTAGTAGCTTTTTCCTAGACCAGGCATGTATTTTGCGAGATTAATGTCCGGCTCACCGGACAATCTCACCTTGGCTTCGATAAGCCATCGGATATCAGCAGGCACATTTAGGAGCATCAATGCCCAAAGTCTAGTCATCCGTACTTTATAAATTTTAAACACAGCATTTTGAGGAAGTGAAGGGAAATATTTACGAAGGTTCGATAGAAAGATATCAGCATCCATTGAAGAGAAGAAAAGGAGAGATATTACCGATAATGCGATTGAGTTTGTTCTTCTCCCAGATATGCACGTTTCAAACCTTCGAACAATGGCTTCAACTCCCGTTTGAATGTTTCCTCAAGCTGTTGCACAACTGAACTCGAAGCACGGAATAATCAAATTAAACACAAGAAAAGAAAAGAAAAGAAAAGAAAATAGAGACACATAAAAGAAATAAAAACACAAGAGCAAATGAAAGTCAAAAACAAACAACAAAGCAAATGAGACAAATGGCAAAGAGAGATAAAACCTGATCAATTATAATAGCCCATGAGAGGAATCTCCTCGAACCACAAAAATTGATCAATACTACCTTCTTTTCTTTGTCTCTTTTTATTTATATTTCAAAAACATTGGGTTGCCTCCCAATAAGCGCTTGGTTTAATGTCCTCAGCCTGACGTTATCTGTCCTCACCCATCAAGATAAGTTGGCTCGTAGAGAGGTACCTCATCGATGTCCTGCATCACTGAATTCTCATAGTAAGGCTTCAACCTGTGCCCATTCACCTTGAATACTTTATCCGTTTTTAAGCTCTTGATTTCCACTGCACCATGGGGAAAAACATTAGTAATAACAAAAGGTCCAACCCATCGAGATCGTAATTTACCTGGAAATAACTTGAGGCGAGAATGAAATAAAAGAACTTTCTGTCCCACTTCAAAATTCTTCCTGGAGATCATTTTATCATGAAATGCCGTAGTTCTCTCCTTGTAAATTCTGGAATTCTCATAGGCATCATTTCTAAGTTTTTCCAATTCTTGCAGTTGAAGCTTCCTTTGCTCTCCAGCAGCATCCATCTCCATGTTACAAAGCTTTACTGCCCACCATGCTTTGTGTTCGAGCTCTACCGGAAGGTGACATGGCTTACCATAGACTAACCTGTACGGAGACATACCAATAGGTGTCTTGTAAGCAGTCCGGTATGCCCAAAATGCATCATTAAGTCGTAGGCTCCAATCTTTTCTGTTCGGATTCACTGTCTTCTCGAGAATGGACTTGACTTCTCGATTTGAAACTTAAACTTGACCACTTGTTTGTGGATGATAGGCAGTAGACACCTTGTGAGTGATGTTGTATTTCTTGAGCAAGGCTTCAAATGATCTGTTGCAGAAGTGTGTCCCTCTATCGCTTATCATGGCTCTTGGTGTTCCAAATCTCGCAAAAATGTTAGACTTCACAAAATCTACAACAACTTTAGAATCATAGTTCTCGTAGCTTTTGCTTCCACCCATTTAGAAACATAATCCACAGCAAGTATAATGTAAACATTACCAAAAGATGGAGGAAAAGGACCCATGAAATCAATACCCCACACATCAAAAATCTCAACAACAAGTATAGGGGCTTGTGGCATTTGATTTTTGGCACTTAAATTACCTGTCCTTTGACAACGATCACAAGCTTTGCAAAATAGATCTGCATCTTTGAACAATGATGGCCAGTAGAATCCACAATCAAGAACTTTCAGGGCTGTTCTTTGTGGTCCAAAGTGACCGCCACATGCATAAGAATGACAGAAGGTCAAAATTGAATTAAATTCAGATTCAGAAACACACCTTCTTATCACTTGATCAGAACAATGCTTCCATAAGTATGGATTATCCCATATGTAATATTTGGCAATGTTTTTAATCTTGTCTCTTTGAGCTCGAGTCAAGTCATGTGGTAGCTTCTTGGTAACTAAGTAATTAACAATATCCGCATATCAAGGGGCTGCTACATGTAGAGACAGCAATTGTTCATCCGGAAAACTTTCTTGTAATGGCAGTACATCCTCGTCATGGACAATGCGACTGAGATGGTCTGCAACTAAGTTTTCACTTCCCTTCTTATCTTTGATCTCCAAGTCAATTTCCTGTACAAGGAGTATCCACCTGATAAGCCTTGGTTTTGCATCTTTCTTTGTGAGCAAGTACCTCAAAGCTGCATGATCAGAATAAACGTTTACTTTAGTACCAATCAAATAAGATCGAAACTTTTCTAAAGCAAAAATAACCGCTAGCAGCTCTTTCTCAGTGGTAGAATAATTAAGTTGAGCATCATTTAAAGTCTGAGATGCGTAGTAAATGGCATGTGGAATTTTGCCAATTCGTTGACCCAAAACGGCACCCACAGCGTAGTCACTTGCATAACACATGATCTCGAATGGATGATTCCAATTCGGAGATTGGATTACTGGAGCCGAAGTCAAGAGTTCCTTTAGTTTCTCCAATGCCTCTTTGCATTTCTCATCAAATTCAAAGGCAACATCATTCTGTAATAATCTTGCATAGGGAAAATGTGCTATCTTCGAGAAATCTTGATGAATCGACGATAGAACCTTGCCAGACCAAGAAAACGAAACGAATATCCCGCCACACTTGTGGGAATAAGTGGTAAAACAAACAAAAAACTGGTAAGAGAACAGAAAGGATCTATCTTGGATTTATTCAACTTCTATACCGCTTAGCAGAAATCACATGTCCAAACTATACCTGATCTACCATAAAATGGACATTCTCCCAATTCAGAACAAGGTTCGTTCCATACATCTTGAAGTATAAGTGTAAGGTTATCAAGGCATTTATCAAAAGAATCACCAAAAACACTAAAATCATCCATAAATACCTCAATGATGTTCTCAACATAATCAGAGCAAATACTTACCATACACCTTTGGAAAGTGGCAGGGGCATTGCAAAGACCAAACGGCATGCGTCGATACGCAAATGTACCAAACAGGGCATGTAAATGTAGTTTTCTCTTGATCTTCAGGGCAATGACAATCTGATTATATCCTAAATAGCAATCAAGAAAACAATAATGAGAATGACCTGCTAATCTCTCCAGCATTTGATCAATGAATGGCAAAGGAAAGTGATCCTTGCGAGTTGCAGAATTGAGCTTTCGATAATCAATACAAACTCGCCACCCGGTTTGGATACGAGTGGGAACTAGCTCATTATTGTCATTCTTAACCACCGTAACACCAGATTTCTTTGGAACGACTTGGACTGGACTTACCCACTTGCTATCCGAAATTGGATAAATCACACCCACATCTAACAATTTCAGGATTTCTTTCTTGACAACTTCCATCATTGGAGGATTCAACCTCCGCTGTGCTTCTCGAGTGGGCTTGGATCCTTCTTCTAATAAGATACGGTGCATGCATATGGCTGGGCTAATACCTTTGATGTCAGCAATTGTCCACCCAATGGCTGTTTTGTGATCTCGAAGCACTCGGATGAGTTTCTCTTCTTGTAAGGGTGTAAGACCCTTGGCTATTATGACTGGCAAAGTATCCTTCTCACCCAAGAATACATACTTCAAATGTTCTGGAAGAGGCTTAAGCTCCAAGGTAGGGGCTTTCATCACAAAAGGAAGAATTTTCTCATTAGATAAAGGCAATTCAATGTACGAAACATCATACCTGTTTGTGGTGATAGTTATAGTCTCATCCAAGCTTGACACAGCTTCCTCCACTTCTTAGACACATGTTATCAACTTCCTGGTTCTTGAACTTTCTGTCCTTATGTGATTCATAATGGCTACTTCCAATTCATCTTTCGCGATTATTCAAGAAATTTTGTGTGCCAAAGGAATCAATAGGGACCCCATTCAACTGTCAAAACAGAATATAAGTCACTAGGGTACCTCATTGCCTCAAAAAAATTGAAACGGATCATTTTGCCATCAAACACTATGGTGAGAGTGCCATCATAAACATCAATCTTGGTTCTAGCAGTTTTCGAGAATGGTCTCCCTAAAAGAATTGGTATTGGATTAGGAGATGTTTCATCCTCTATTTTAAGGACATAGAAGTCTCCCTGCCCTGGAAAAAACCAATTGATTCACCTGCACAAGCAACATCTCATAAACTTCCCTTGGGATATGCATTAGAACGATCAGCAAGTTGAATTACAATACCAATTTCCGCAAGAGGTCCAAGATTCAAAGAAGCATAAATAGAATATGGCATGACATTAATAGATGCTCCTAAATCTAACATAGCTCTTTCAAACTTGGTATTACCAATGGTGCATGGAATGGTGAACGTACCTGGATCTTGCATTTCGGAGGAATTTTTCTTTGCAATACAGCTGAAACATTTTCCCCCACACTTACCTTCTCATTTCCTTTCAACTTCCTCTTGTTGGTGCATAACTCTTTGAGAAATTTTACATAATGAGGCACTTGCTTGATAGCATCCAGAAGGGGTATGTTTACCTCGATCTTGCGAAAAGTTTCCAGGATTTCTTGTTCTTGTTCCTCCTTCTTGGATTTTGCAAATCTGCTAGGAAAAGGTGGAGGAGTAACATATGAATGAATGGAAGTTTTAGGATTTACCTTAGAAGTGAATGTTTTGTTCAGGTAGAAAGTGCTATCATCCCCTTCATCAATTTGTGATTTTCTTTGGTGGAATATATATTGCTTTCCACTTCTCAAAGTGATTGCACTAGCATTCTCTCTTGGATTGATCACTGTCTGAGAAGGTAATTTTTCTAAGCTCTTGCTCTCGAATTTGCTCATGTTAGTAGCCAATTGTCCCATTTGATTTCCAGGTTTTGGATACTTGCCCTAGTTTCCTGCTGAAATTGCATTGTGTTAGAGGCAAGTGCTTTAACAAAATCCTGGAGAGACATACCTGAATTTTGTGGAGCTGGTTGTGGTGCTGGTTGTGGTTGAGCTTGAAATGGTTGCTGCACCCTTGGTTGATTGAAACCTGGTGGTCGATTTGGTATGGCATTTGGGGCAATTGGTTGATGATTACCATATCTTAAATTAGGGGGATCTCTCCATCCAGCATTGTAAGTATTGGAGAAAGGGTCATACCTTTGCCTTGGTTGTCTTGGAAATCCACCCATGGCATTGGCTTGTTCTGTATCTCCTTCTTGCAAAGTTGGACACATGTCGGTTGGATGGTCCATGGCAGAACATTACTTTCCACATGCATAAGATTGCTGTATAGTCCTACAGCCATGTTTTTTACAAGAGAGGTAAGTTCACAAAGTTGTTGTTCAATGTTTGAAGTACTTACCTCATTTACTCTTTTTGGTAGTTGTTGCTCAAATTGACTGCTGAATTGTTGGGAGTTCGCTGCCATGTCACTAATCAAACGTCTTGCCACGTTCGGTGTTTTATTAACTAGTGCTCCACCACTAGCAGCATCAATGATACTCCTTTCCATGGGTAGGAGACCCTCATAGAAAAATGAATTAGAGCATCACCATTTGGTGGTTGGACAGCTTAGGCACCATAAACCTCTTAAATCTCTCCAAATAGTCATGAAGTGATTCTCCATTGTGTTGTCGAATGCCACTAGATCTCTATAATATTGTAACTTTCGATGGAAAGTATTTCTCCAAAAAGAGTTTACTCAATCTCATTCCAAGTGGTAATGGTACCTGGTGGTAGGTAGTATAACCACTCTTGTGCCGAATCTGCTAATGAGAATGGGGAAAGCTATCAATTTAATTGATCTTCAGAAAAACGCCAGTTGGATTCATACTTGAGCATACCACATGAAATTCTCTGAGGTATTTGATAGGATCCTCTCCTGCAAAACCATGAAATGTAGGCAAGAGACGAATTAGTCCAGATTTAAGCTCAAATTCTATCTCAAAATTGGTGCTTATGCTAGCGGTTGTTGATCAATAATTGGAGCCGCTAACTCCTTAAGAGTCTGATCGTTTTCCATCGCCATTGCTTCTGATTCAGATTTGATTGAACTACAAGAAGATGGAAGGGAAGTATGTCGTGCAAGGTCAAATTCTGGAGGTGGAGTTGAAATTGACCGATTTAGCCTTAAATTCGAGGATTGGAGAAACTCCTTAATTCTCTTAAGTCGCTGATTCCCTTCTCCCTCGGACATAAAAGCCTAAACACAAATAATCAGGAAATAACAATCAAGAATCAGTAGTAAAAACAGAATAACAAATTGATTAGAAGATCAATCCCCGGCAACGGCGCCAAAAACTTGATGCGTTCGAAACTAGCAAGTATACTAGTCGCACAAGTAATAAAGTGATGAGTAAGATATCGTTCCCACGAGGATTGATTCTAATTAAATTTCGTTATTTTCCAGCAATGATAAACTAAACAGGGGGGGTTTTGTTGAATAATTAACTAAATGAAATAAGAATGCAAATTAAGAATAACAAAACAGAAGTTAATTTGAATTAAAGATCAATGAGAGACACTTGGTTAAGGGTTCTTTCTCTGCCACAAGATATGAATTTGTGAATTAACATAGAATTGTAATCCAATTACAGCATTGAAGTTATCAACCGTAGATAACAACAAGCTCTGTTATCCCAATCTTTCCTTACTTGTTTGTTAAATAAAACAAGCTCTTTATTTAATCTCTATCCATTAAACAACCTAGAACACGCTCTCTAAGTTTAATTCAATGGAAGCATTACGATGAGAAAGATAGGTTGATCTAAGCAATAATCACACAAGTTCAGATTATTTAACCTAGGTTGTATTTTCCAATTGCAAATCTCTGATCACAATTTTGCTACTAATGATTGGAAATTCATGACAATTACGGATCAAGATTTCTAATCTAGCAATCGACAACAACAGATTATATTCAGTTGGCCATTCCAAATACAATCAGTAAGCAATCATAAGCATTAGATATGGGAAAATACAAGCAACTTCAATTAGAGAATTGGATAACAATTTCTTACACAATCAACTCACAAAATCCATATCAAGGGCTTTGAAATCACCCTCAACCAATTCAGATTTAGTTACACATATTCAATCAGAATAACAAATACAATACAGAGAAATTCCAGAATTGAAAAGGAAAGAAAGAACTTAGCAAATTCTTTGAAAATCTTCTTTGTAGATGAATCTTCTTGGAATTGTAGTTCCTCCTCTTTCAAAATCTTCTTTCTCCTTCAAGAACTCCAAGGGATGAGAGAAATCCAGAAATGCAGCCTCCTCCCACGTTTTCCCCTCTTCAAGTTATGAAAATAAAACCCTAAAATGTGTTTAAATACTCTGCTACAGTAACGTGCTACAGTGTCCCGTATTATACATGCTACAGTGATGTGTGGAATTACATTTCTACCCTTCTCACACTGTTTTGATTACAACTTTCGGTACACTGAATGGATTCATAAACCGTAAATTTTTCCAAAAAGTAGACTTCGAGAGCTTTTCAACGGTATATGATATGTCATCAGATTCATTGTATATCATACAATTAAATCCGAGAGATGGTTGACTAGCAGAGGTGAAAATGAAGGGTTTTACTCCATTTTTGTGCAAGTTGCTCCAAAACTCCTACAAACATCAAAACCACACAAAAACATAAAAATACCCAGGAATATAGCAAAGAAACATGGACGAATTGATATGAAAATGATATATAAATAGACACTTATCAACTACACTAATACAATGAACAAAAACGTGCTATCAAAATGCAGTATTTGGCTATACAAGTTGATGAATGTCCTGATCACCAACACTTGTACGTTCAACAACAAAATTTTTTTAGCATTTGGCCAAACTTGCTTTGGCTATACTATTTAAGAAATGTCCTCGCCAACATTGATACATATTCAACAGAAACGTGCTTTTAGAATGTTGTATTTGGAAACTTGCTTTGGCTATACAACTCATTAAATTTCCTCACCAAGACACCAATATATCTACGATCAATAAAATCATGCTCTTCAGCTGCTGCATTTGGCAAAACTTGCTTTGGTTAGGTTAGATCAGGACAAATTTGTAACTATAAGCAAATAACATTTTTTACTCTATTCTATGGTAAGTGAATTGCATTCATTCCTCCTTCTCTCCTCTTAAAACTTTCATTATGCATATTGAATAAGGTTAACCAAATTCTGACTTTTAGGTAGGTTTTATTTAAAAATGGAATAATACTAGTCTTATATACTTTTTATACAAATTTTTAACACAAATTGATTTGCCATAATATGATTGGAGTAATAATAATATATAATTAACCTATTTACTAAAGAGTGATGATATGTGAATACATAAGTAATGATATATCAATTATGAGCTTGTAGACAAGGTTTGTAAGTGAAGCACTACTCTTAATCATTTTTGTCCATTGATGGAGTTATTTACCACCAAATAAATATTTTGAAACACATATTAATTTATTTAAAATATTACCATAACATCTCTATGATCATTTACTAATGAGAACAAGAGTATAATTAAAAAAAAAAGGAATACTCTGTATAATCATTAATGCAAACAGTAATGCTTTGCATCCTAACTTTGTATCTCAATTTTGTATCCCAACTGAGGTGGCAATTGACATGTCAATTTATGTAAATTGTCATATCACACCTATTTTAATTAATCAATTAACACTTTTTTTTATGAATTGACATATCAGCTGCGACCTCAATTGAGATACAAAATTGAGATATAAAGTTGAGATATATAGCATTACTATTAATGCAAATCATAACACAAGGGAGTTCATAAAAGTAAGTATGGGATGAAGTAAGCGGTAAGGCAAATACAATTCACATAATGAGTGACTTTGTTCATTTTTTTTAAGGATAACTCAATTGGAAATGGTACGTGTAATCAAATAAAATTATTCTGTTTTAAAACATTATTTTCTTTTTTCTTATTTCATAAAGTTTTAAATTACTTCCACATCTCGATTTACTCTATAATAAACAGAAATATTATATTAGAATCACCAAATGTCTTATGTACGACTGGTTCTAGTTTTTGGAAACACTTCGATTAGACCTTGCATTTGTTGGATTTTCCAGTAGGTCGTCGAATTCAAATTTCAAATTTCAAAATTTAAAAATGATTGACAATTTCACTGTTGCATCATTACAACATATTTTAATAATTTAACATATATTAAGACAATATTTAATGAATTTAATATGCCAGAAATAACATATTGTCAAATTCATGAAAAAGCTATTAGCCCTAAGGCTACATGATAATTTTGATGATAACAATACACATTGATTCATTGTGATTTACTAACATGTTTATTTATGTGCAAGAGTAATATCATTGAAATAATTATAAAATCAAGAAGAGGCTTATTAAAATGAAGTGTTGAAGCTAAGGATAAGACTACATGTTAAAGGCACCAAAGTTTAGGAACAAGGTTTGATTCAAGGAATGTGACACATGAGTAATGTTCAATCAATTGGTCATATATTTCTCTACAGATGTCCAAATGACGTAATTCTTGAGCCTTTGGAAAGCTTACTCAATTTATAATATTTCATATTTTTTAAAGAAATTTAAATTTCAAGTGTAAGGTTGTCCAAATCATCATGCAAGTTGAAAGACAAATAGAAGTAGCTGACATGAACACTGAATACTCTTTTGGACATATCTTGAGCTAGAAAAATCAAAATGACTTGATTCTTATGGCATTGGAAAGAGGACATAATGTGGCACATTTCATATGTTTTGAAGAAATTCAAATTTCAAATGGAAGCTGACATAATTGACATGCAATTCGGTGGACTGACACAGAGAAGAAAAATCAACTCACATGAGCACCGAATTGTTTTTGGCCATATCTTAAGATAGAGATATCCAAATTCTTTGAATTCTTAATGTTTTGGAAAGCTTATTCAAATATTCAGATCTTTTATGTTTTGAATAAATACAAATTTCAAACGGAATGCTGACAGAATTATCATTCAATTCGGTGGACTGACACAAGGAAGAAAAATCAAGTCACATGAGCACCGAATGGTGTTTTGGCCATATCTTGAGCTACAGATATCCAAATGACTTGATTCTTGATGCGTTGGAAATCTTATTCAAATTTACAGATCTTTTATGTTTTGTAAGATTTTCAAATTTCAAACGGAACATTGACAAAAATGGCAGACAAGATTACGGTTTTTATGGTGGGCAGAAAATTTGGAGATGGTGTCTTCACTTGATTAAGTTCATCTCATTTGCCTATAAAAGGTGCCCTTCTCCCATGCATTCAAGAAGAGCAAGAGAAGCATCTATCAAGCAAAAAACAAGAGAAATATCAAGTTTAGAGAGCTTTTATATTCTTTATCTACTCTCTGAAGAGAGTTGTACTTTTGTTGTAAAAATTTTCTTTGTTCTTGTATTGTGGTGAGAGTAAGATCTTCTTGTAAAGGATAAAAGTTATCCTTGAAGGAACTCTTTCCTTGGTGAGGTTGTTCATCAAGAAGAACTCTTGGTGTGGTGTTATCAAGGATTGAAGAAAGTTGCCTTGGTGAGGTTGTTCATCAAGAAGAACTCTTGGTGTGGTGTTATCAAGGTTGAAGGAAGTTGCCTTGGTGAGGTTGTTCATCAAGAAGAACTCTTGGTGTGGTGTTATCAAGGGTTGAAGGAAGTTGCCTTGGTGAGGTTGTTCATCAAGAAGAACTCTTGGTGTGGTGTTATCAAGAGTTGAAGGAAGTTGCCTTGGTGAGGTTGTTCATCAAGAAGAACTCTTGGTGTGGTGTTATCAAGAGTTGGAAGAAAAAGTCTTGGTGAGGTTGTTCATCAAGCAAGTTGTAAAGATTTCTACAACTTAGTGGAAAGCTTAGCTCGTGGAGCTAGGAGCCCGTGGACGTAGGCAAGGTTTGCCGAACCACGTAAATTGAGTTTGCACTCTCTCTATCCCTTTCCTCTTTATATTTACTTGCACTTGTGATTGTTCTTTATTTGCCATTCTCTTGATTGCATTCTATTTTCATCTTCTTCACCTTTGTTCTCAAAGAAAGATTTAAATAATTTTGATCTTTCAAGAAAAGTTTTCTAAATCCGTTTTTATAAATAAAAACCCAATTCACCCCCCCTCTTGGGTTGCCATACCTGGGTCAACAAAAGCTTCCTAAAATTTTAAAAATTTCATGATGTTAGCAAAATTCATTCACCTATTTTTAATAAGAATTTAAAAAGTATGTTTCATTCCTACTATTCTATATTAAATATAAAAAATAACTAAAATATCCTTATGAGTTGGAAGAAATTACATAAAAAAAAAGTCATGATCCTAAAATAAACAAACACTACTTCTTATATAAGGGTAGCAAAATTCTTTGATAGAATGGGGGCTTATCCTGAATCGGAAGGGGATGAGTGAGTAGTTTGGGAGATTAGGAGAGGGTTGGGTCAATTCTTCATCCCCACAATTTTTTTGATGAGGAGACTGGGATCGTAGTCCCAACCTTAGCACAAAATATTTGAAATAATATATATATATATATATATATATATATATATATTATAAATTTTTTATATTAATTTTTAAGATAAAATAGAAACAAGTAAATGTCATAGGCCACCTCCACCGTTTGCAAAATTATCATGGAAAAATGCCTTTTGCCCTCTCATATAAACGCTAATCCTACCTTTTCAGAAAGTCAACGTTGATGATATATAAAGTCTAAAGTCAACGTTGATGATATATAAAGTCTAAAGTCAATGTTTAAAAAAAATTCAATTTCCAATACTTTCTCTTTCTTTCTTAGGGGGTAAATTAATTCATTTTCTAAACCTAATCCATCCTCTCTTTTTCTTCTCACTCTCGCTAACGCCAACTGTCATGTTTCTGCCCTCAACCATACAGTGCACGTCGGGAGTCGCATTTACATCGCAAGTCCACCTCCCTCTCTCATTCTCTCTCTCTCCCTCTCTTAATTTCCTCTCAATCACAGAGAGACTCCTCTCTTTTGATCCTTCATCTTGGTTTATGAGGTACATTTTTGTTATGATCATCATCATTGTTGTTATTCTATGTTATATTATCGAAAATTTCAGTTGTTATTACTTTTTTTTTAATTTAATTGTTTTTTTTTAATGTTGGTATGTGATGATTCTAGGTTTGATCTATAAATATGTAACCTAAAAGGAGCCAACCATTGTTTTTATTTCCAACTTTTTTTTCGTTTTTGGGCAATAGTTTTTGAATGAAAATTAATTGTGTTTAATTTTCTAGTCTTTTATTTGAATTTTTTTCTGTTGGTGTGCTTAGATTCGGTTTAGGTGGTGTAAATTTAGTTCTTTTAATTTTAATTTGTTAACTTTGATCTTAATTGATGCGGATTTGTTGATGTTGAATGATTCGATTAACGATGTTAGCCTTTGGATTTTATGGTGTTAGCTAATTTGTAAGCTTTAGGTGATGTTATGTTAGTTACTTGCCTAACTCTATAATGTGTTGTAATGATCTTTTATTGCAGAAGAGTAGAAGACTACTAGCTATGAATGCTCAGTAGGGTGAGAGGCCTTCAGAATGCTAGCAGCTGTACAAGTTGATTGCTGAAGTGGGGCAGTATATCTCATTATTGGAAATTAGTGGATTCTTTTGTTGATCAATTTTTTGGGTAGCCATTCTTCTGTACTTCTACTTACCTTAGATGTCATTTTCTTCAACCTTGCATTGCTTTGTTGCTTGTTGTGTAACTTGAACTTCGATGTGTAAAATGATTTTCAAATGGTGAGTTTTAGATTCTAATTGTTTATGTTGATAATATTTATGTCAAATGATGGCTGCTGGTGAGACTGCTTGTGTAAAAATCATGGTTGTGTTTGATTTTGAGTTGTGATTTGTCTATGTTTCAATAGTGTTTTTGCTAGTAAACCATCTTCATATATTGGTACAAAGACAACCACGCATGGTGCAATGGTTATATTGATATTTTTTACAAGTGAGGGCTAAATCTGTCATTTCCCATAGCCACATGTGTAAGGAGTATTAATTTTTGATTGGCTCCATTCAAGGGTAAAAAGGTCATTTCTTCATTAAATTAATAGCTATTTATGCATTTGTTTTTTAAAACTAGGGTAAAAGGTATATTAGTAATTGTCGTGATTTTGGACGGAAAACTGATGTCATCTAACATCCAAACTAATGGAAGTGTAGTCCATGATGACTTTTTGAAAAGATAGGGCTGGCGTTCGTATAAAAAGGCAAAAGTGTTTTTTCATGATAAATTCACAAAAGGTAGAGGTGCTCTGTGACATTTACCCAATTAGAAACTCAATTTAGCCTTCTATTCATCTATCCAATTATGGATGTCAAAATTACCCGTGCGGGGCTGGGTGCCCGGATCCCCGGCCTAATATTGCCAGGGAATCGCCCGGATTTCCCGAGGAACACCCGGGGTCGGGCAGGGGCCGGTGACTAGTATTCTCAGCCCGGCCCCAGCCCGGAATAAATATAAAAATACATTTTATTTAATTTATTTAATTTACGATAATATAAAATCCGGCACTTGACGAAATCCGACACTCGACATCATGAAATTCGACACCTGACATTATGAAATCTAACACTCCACAATACAAAATCCGACACTCGACATCATGAAATCCGACACTCGACATCATGAAATCTGACACTCGACAGCATAGAATCTGACACCCGACATCATGAAATCCGACACTCAACAATATAAAATCTGACACTCGACATCATGAAATCCGACACTCGATAGCATAGAATCCGACACTCGACAATATAAAATTCGACACTCGATAGAATCCAACACTTGACAACATAAAATCTGACACTCGAAAGTATGAAATCCGACACTCGACATAATAGAATCTGACACTCAATAGCATCATCCGACACTCGACACTTACATGTTGAGTCGTGTCGAGCTCTATCGAGCGCGTCGAGTTTTATCGAACGTTTTGATAGGTTGCTTGTTTTAGCTTTGTTTTTTTTGCCTTTTTACATCATATTTAACTATAACTGCCTTGTATTTGCAGGTTGAAGCAAATGGCAAGTGAATTGTAGATAATAGAGGATGTCTAAACATTGACAGCAATGGAGTTGTTAAGAGCTTGGAAATGCATCATTTTTTGAATTGTAAATAATTGAGGATGAAAAAAAAAGTTCGTCCAGCTAGTCTACATATGCAAGAATGTTCAGGGAGTACCACACCACCAGGCTATGTCTACCGCTTCAGTAAAAGCTTGCAAAAACAAATATAAGTACAATTTTTTTAAAATAAAAAATAGAATTAAAAAATCCGGGGATCATTCTGGGGAATTAATATACCCGGACCCGGAATGAAATTACTCAGTCCCGAAAATTCCGGAGAATTTTTCTGGGCCGGGTAATTAAATGATATACTGGGGCCGGGGCCGGGGATTTCCTCGGCCCGGCCCGACCCTGGGATTTTGACATCCCTATATCCAATCTAGTATTGTATCAATTTGAAATTGAAGACTAATTATAGCCCAGCAAAAACTCAAATATTATCATCTGCCATATTCTATTAGAATAGGTTTGAGAATCGGAATTGAATTGGACTATGATTAGGATTAGGACTGGGACTGGACTAGACTGAGATTGAGAGTTTGGGACTGGACTATATATATTACTCCCTTATGCTTGGTATAATATAGAGCTAGACTATATTATTATATGATAATTTTTAAGAAATTAATTTTAAAACATAAATTTGTTAATCTTAATTATTTATAAAATATTTTACAAATATTATTTTTTATTTAATGATATAATATATTTGTATTTATGATACTAATTTATAATATTATAATTCCATTAAATTATTAATTACATAATAATAATTGTTTATACTATGATAATAAATTATTTATTTTATAATATTTTACTCATTTATTTATTATTTTATTATTTAAGAAAATTATTAATAATATGATAATTTAATTATTTATTATACTTTAATAATCATTTCATAATATTTTATTTATTATTTATTTATAAATAAATAAAGGGTTGTTGTCTTGTCCTAAGTCTGGCTTCAGCAATCCATGGGGGGAGTTGGATCTCTGGAGTCCCAGAAAATTGGGACTAAAGGGGGTAAGTGGGACAAAAGTTTTGTTTCCCAATCCCTGTAATATTATCCAAAAATGAGTCTACACACACACACACACAAAGAATATGATAAACCTAACAATAATTGCTTTCTAATTAATCTCACGTATAAGATTTGAGGATAATATATACAGCTTTAATAATAAACTTTCCAGTTACTAATTCATGTTTCAGAGTAATACCAGATATTTATCCAAAACAGTAACAAAAGATAGTCATTCTCTGCGTCCTTTTCCGCATATCTCTTTGCGTTAATAATTTTTAAAAAATATTTTCTTGTTATTTTTAGCATGTGTGTGTGTGTGTGTGTATATATATATATATATATATATATATATATTAATTGTTTTTAGTATTTGATGCTTTTAAATTAATAGATTTGTAACAATATATATATATATATATATATATATATATATATTTTTTTTTAAATCGGGGTATGGATCAGGGGTCACAGTCCCTAACCCCGAACCGTAATGGCAGGGATCAAGGTGGGATAGGGGATGGTAAATGATCCCCACCCTACCCTGGCATGTTCAAATCCTTGTTTCCCTAATCAATTAGAAACTCTAATTCTCAAAACAATTTAAATTAACATTACTCCTATGATGGTGCGACCGGTTGAGTACTATTGGTGGTTGCTATAATGTTGTATAGTCAAAATTTCAGTGGTTGTTGTGATATGCGATGATATGCTTTGTGTTAGAAGCTCAAATACTAGATTTAAATCCATAATTATAAGGTTATGCTTTTAGATAAAATAAAAAACTTAATATGGTATCAGAATAATTACTATTAACTATTAACCTAGTGATATCGTAGATTCGAATTCTAACGTGTCATTTCAAAAATTATTTAATTGGTGTTTATATTTGACCCATTTAATGTAAAACCCACTAACGAATGTAAGGTTTTTGGTAAAGCAGGACTAAATACTTTGATGGTAGAGGCTGTAATTGAATTTGTGGGTGCTTAAACAAAGGGGGGGAAGACATTAGAAGTTCCAGAGATTAGGCTCTAGTATAGTGTTAGACTAGTGTTAGTTAAGTTGTAATTTTTCCCAATTTTATTAATTAAAAGTTATGTAAAAATTAATTTCATCATCGTTTACTTTTCATTAATTAATGTAAGCATCGTAAGATATCTGAATATAATGATTGCACTAATATCACGGACATGAAAAGGTCAAAACAAAAGTTAGTTCACTGTGAAAGATAGAAGTCTATGGAAGACGCTTGGTAGTTGGTTTTTAACAAACAAACAACCAAAATCAAAAGTTTTCTGCAACAGGATCTGGTGGTTGATTGAGATTTAGTGAACAAATATCTTCTATTTATAACTTTAATTTGTAACTCATCTTTAATTTAAAATGATTAGGGATGAACATAGAATGCAATCAATTTTAAGGTAGGCATGCCTAACCCAAATTCGATTTAATTTACAAAAAAATAAAAAAAAAAAGATCCACGTAGATTCAAGTCTTAATTTATACCAAACTGGTCCCCACTAGATACGAATGCCATCAAGTATATATGTAAACATGTGGGTCACTTAACTTTTTCTTTTAAGAAAAAAATCTAAATTGATGTATCATATATGATTAAAAATACAACAAATATTTAATTTGGTAGCCATACTTGTCTTGAAAGACCTATCTCATGCCTCGATTTTGTTCTTTTTTTGGTTATTGTTATTGTCTATTTTTTTTTTCAATCATCTGATTAGGATACTGTACCTAGGGTTGGCGATATTGCATTCTTTGTGGAAGCCTGAATTTCATTTTACAGGGGATGTATTAAAATCATTGCATCATGCAAAAGCAAATGCTGAAATATATTAACATTGTTATCAAGGAAGATGTATAAAATATGAAAACTTTAGATTATTTTTAACATTTATTCTAATTCGACTATAAGCGTGTTGAAGAATAAATCTTTTTGAAGAATATTACCAGAAAAATTTTTAAATTCTATCTGATTTAATTTTTTGGGTACGTCCTTCAAACAGAGGCGGATCTGCCTCAGCCCAGCCTAGCATTTTGAAAAAAAAAAAGATTTTAAATAATTTATTAGTTTAATAACTTTTGAACAAAAAAAGGAAAAGTTTAGTACTTTTGTTTTTAAAAAATAATTTTCACAATAAAAAAATAGTTTGACAAATTATTAATTCAAATATTTTGAATTTAATTTAATAACAGTTGAAAGTATGGAATAAATATTTGTACTAATTTTTTGTAATTAGTTATAAATTTTTAAATTCAGAATTATATCTTTTCATCTAACATATTTTAACTTCAACACAAAAGCTCTTATCATTTATTTCATTAAAAAATAAAAAAAACAACTGTAATATAATACGTTTCGGCGGAATCAATGATTATTTGCTATTTCATCTTCAATTATAAAATAAAAATTGTTGATTTCACTTATGATTCAATTTTGTAAAATTATTAAAATATCGGTCTAATAATGATTAAATATTTGTTAACATTAAAGGGAATTTTTTTAACCATTCAATTATTTTAATTGAAAAGCTCTATTAATTTTGCTAGTAAAAGTACTAGATTGAGATTTAACACTGAGATATAAACTTTTGTAACATTTTTTTCTTGTTTTGTACTTTTTAATATTACTAGTGCTGACTTGAATTAATGTTTTCGTTAAAATATATGAGTTTTGAAATATTAAAAATAAGTTCATCATAATTTTGAATACAAAAAATAAAAATAACACATCTTATAAGTTAAGAATTATCAAAAGTTTTCTTTGTAATCAATCTTCATTAAGACGTTCAACTTAGCTCGGCCAGAAGAAAGCTTCTGGGTTCGCTCTGCCTTTAAAGAAAAAGATCTTTGTAACTGAGAGAGAGGAGGAGATCAAACCTACAAATATGCTATGACGTGCATCGACTTTTGACTAAAAGATGTCATCTAGGCCTTCAAATTATATATATATTTTTTTAATTTAGGGAAAGTTTTTGATGAACCTTGATTTCAGGCCTAAATCACGAAAGGACTCCACCTTTAGAAATTAGGCCCAAATGATCTCTAAGAGATGTTGTTAAGTTGGATGTTTGGAAGGGTGTATTGGTAATTGAACCGGGATTTAATTCGGGTTAGTTTTTATTTTATTAATATATCATCATTCAAAATTAATAAAAATTTATATTAATAAATAAAATAAAAATGTCTAAGCTCATCTTTTCTTCTTCTTTTTCTCTTCTCTGTATGGTGTATGAATTTTTATGGTTTTGAAAAAATTTTAGATGCAAATTTTAATTTACGTTTACAAATTTTTAGTTTATGTTGTGTTGTGCTATTGTTGGGTTTTGTTTGTGATTGATTTTGGAGAATAATGTGGGAAGAGAAGATAAGAGAGAGAGAGGAAAGAGAGAAACGAGATTTTGTTGAGTGATGATGGTTGGTAGTAAGAGAGACCATGCGGAGACTGAGAAAGAAAATTAATGAATATTAATTTTTTTAAAATACTATAATCAATTATTTTTAGTCCTATACTAATAATAATATGAAGGGTATATATGTCATTTCAAATTCAAATATTCATTTTAACATAGACAATGAACGGTAGGGTCATTGAGGATAATTTCCAAATGTGGGCTCCTTTAATGTACTTAGGCCTGACCTTTAGGTCATCCACGAAGTTTTTCTAAAATTTTAAATGATAATGTATATTGAAAGTGGCTGTTCAAAATATTTATTATATAGAGCCCCGCCCTTTATTTATTATTTATTATATATCTATTGTTTTGGTTCAATAATTTCTTCATTAGACATATATTATTTTGGTTCAATGAATTTCTTGCGTATACATAAAATTAAAAGTTGGGAGAATAATATCCAAGGCGGCACTGGCCTATAAAAGCTGGACCCTTCTCGACGTCGATTCAATAACAATTAGCAAAACTTAGTTAAACCAACATGGGCCTACAATCATAGACACTGACAAGGAAGCGAGAGATATAGAGGAAATGTGGAAGAAATTGAATTCCAGAGCGAATTCAGCTACAAATATAGATATCATAGCGAGAGGCACTCTCAGCAGGGTGATGCAGCATGCCCATAAAGCAGATAAGAGGCCTGTCATTAAACGTAGCCAAGGTGATCCCGCTGCCTTTTCTTGCTTTCGAACCAGTCAAGCAGCTGAAGAAGCAGTGGTTGATGCTCTTCATTCTGCTAAATTCAATTGTTATGCCCCTTTTACTGGTATCCAGCCAGAAGTTATAATGTTAACGCATTCTTAATTATATGACTATTTTTCTTAAGTCATTTGCCTTTTCGACAGTTTCAAGACCTTATGGAGATTCAATTTTACAAATTTGATTTGCATTGTTGAACACGGCTGTAGCTGGATATCTGTCACGGGACCTTCCGTACAAGTTATCTGCGGATGATGTCTATATCACATCAGGTGGTTCGCAGGCAATGGAACTCATAATTGGTGTTGTTGCAAGTCCTGGTGCAATCATTCTCCAGCCAAGGCCCCGTTTCGCAAAATTATGAAGCTACTTGCGCCTTTAGAAATCTTGAAGTTCGTCACTACGATCTACTTCCTGAAAAAAGTTGGCAGGTGGACCTTGATGCTGTTGAAGCTCTTGCAGATGAGAATACTGTTGCTATTGTCATTATCAACCCTGCAAATCCCTGTGGAAATGGTTTTTCATACGAGCATTAAAGAGGTCTGGCCGTATATAGTCTCTTCTTTTTGTCATTTCCATTTGCTAATAGTACTGTTTATATGGACAACCTTCATCACTAGAAGTACATCTTAATAACTCTGTCTCGGTCACCAGCACAACATGCAAATTATGGTCGGATTGTTCCACAACTTCGATAGAACGATCCAATAAAATTCTATATTGGAAAATTAATGTTTATTAATGTAAAGATAAATCGAAGAAAAAATTATACTGTTATATTCATTACGTACACATTACAAACCTTTACTTCCTCGGTAACTGATTAGCCTAATGCGACAATAATGGTTATATGGCAACGTGAAATTATCTACTTGTATGTACAATATTAATTGCTCTTTATGTGTGTGTGTGTGTGTGTGTGTGTGTAAATTCAGATGGCCGAGACAGCACTGGAGCTTGGGATTTTGGTGGTTGCTGATGAAGTCTATGGGCACCTCACTTTGGTAATAGTCCGTTTGTTCCTATGGCAATGTTTGGATCAACGGTTCCTGTCATTACTCTTGGCTCTATATCAAAGAGATGGTCTGTTACAGGTTGGAGACTTGGCTGGCTTGTGACATTCGATCCCACTGGCAACCTTCAAAAATAAAATTAAGGTTCTCTTTCTTTCATCTGTTACATATAGATATATGTATACATGCGCTTAAACATTAAAGGATGAAAAAGAACCCTTACATGCATTTATTTATAAATAAATTGGTCATTTAATTGCCTACTAGGGTAGCTTAATTTCTAGGGATTGGATTAAACAGTAATAAATAATTTGAGGTCGTTAATTATTATTAACAACTTAAAAAATCTGAGTTCTAGCCTTCAAATTTTGTCTTTTATAACATGCTCCTTGACTTCTTCTATATACATCAATCCTCCACATACACTAATATTTTCTTTCTCTTAGATTGTCGATGGCATAAAGGCTTGCCTCAAATTCATCTCAAACCCTGTGACACTCATTCAGGTACTTAGAAATGGAAAGTGTAAGTTTTAAAGCAACAAACTTAGTTATGTAAAACAAAACTATCGCAGTTATGTAAAATATAACATACGTAAATGAAAATTGTACAAAGGAGTTTTTACGTGGTTAAACTTAGTCAAGCCTACATCCACGGGCAGTCAAACTGCAATTTAGTATGACATTCACGTTTATAAAGACTAGGACTTTACAGTTGGTGAATCACACTCATTACACTCACCTTTCCTATATAAACCTGTGTTCTAATCACCAAGAACTCTATACATAGTAATCAACTTCTTTTCTTGTTGCACTTTTCACAATTTGAGTCCCTTTGAAATTGTATTACAAAAGCCCAAAGAGATAATTACACTCTCTGGTTAATCACAATCATGATAAGTGAAGAATACTTATCGCTACTCAAGCTTAATGTACTAAAGACTTCTAGTTATACATGTCCAACAAACTTTCCTTATTGAACAAGGATTCTTCAAGACCGTCCCAATTTGTATATTATCTTGTAAATCTTGCAAATATAGGAAAGCTAAATCACGTTAGGATATCGAATAAATACACACAATATATATCCTTTCCTAAAGTGAGACATATTCAACATTTCCTAATGTAAATTCAAATCCATATCCCGAAAATATTATCCGATTAAGTAACACTTATTTGAATTCGTTAAAACAAGAAAGTAATAAATTAACAAATATCACAAGATTTGTTTTCTCCAAAATGCCAACACATCAATGCCATATAGATTGATCAGGACACATAGTAGTCCACGTGGCATTATCCTAACAATCTCCCCTTTTGGCATTTTGTGAGAAAAACAATAGATTAATGTAACTTGCAAATAGTTAGTTTAAAATAGCCATAACTAAATCAATAGATAAAAAGCAAAACTGCACTTCGATAGTTATAAATAAACATATCATGCAAAAAGAACTTTGGTCAGTCAGCATTAGCAAAGTTCATACAGACCAAGCTCAAAGCAAAATAACCCATCAAAAAGCTAAGTTTTGAAATACACATCAAACAAAAAAGACAAAGCGAACAATACTCCCCTTAAGTATGTTCTTCTCCCCCTAAAATCAAAACCATATGCAAAAGGTTTTAGCAGACTTAGATCAATCCCAAATGCCTAAAAATCTCTCTACTCCTTTTTTTTCTTCACAAAGTGCCAAAGAGCACTATTTTTGATGTCTTCCAGATGTTCTCGACAAGAATCGTTTCTTAAGGAAACCACCTTTTATGCTTGGTCTTTACCTGGTTCAAGGAGCAGCTAGAGAGGGGATTGGAGTAGACTACTCATATGAAGTTATTGTTACTGTAGCAATAGTTTTTGCAGCTACTTTTGCATGTTCAGTTGGAATTTTTGCCATTTTCAACAAAGATGCAGCTACTGTAGTTGGAGGAGAGGTGTTCTTATAAGCTGAAGCGGAGGATGAATGATGAAATGCTGCTGTTAACTGAGTTAGAGATGGAACTTGTTTAGCTGAAGATTGAGTATACTGGTGCAATGGTATTAGTTACAGTAGGTTCAATTGGAATAACGGGCGATGTCGTGGAGACAGGAATGGTTATGGTAAATTTTGAAGTAGTAACAAGAACTAGAGTAGCTGGTGGTGATTCAACTGGTTATGAGTTATGGTTGTAACAATTTCCTTAGAATAGGTGCACTGAAGAGTGTTACCAAACCCTAAGAAGTAGGTGCATTGAAGAGTGATAGAAATCTTAAGAAGTAGATGCATTGAAGAGTGTTTTATTATAGCATCATAAGGATACTTTCTAGCCCTTGAATGGGCACAATAAGCCTTAGATAGGCACATCCGCCCTTAGATGGGGGCACCTCAGCCCTTAGATGGGCATTCTAGTCTTTAAATGGACACACTTTTTGTCAGAGCATGAAGGAGAGAAAGAAGACGATGAGAAAATCTAATAGAAGGACAGGGAAAGGGAAGATGTCGAAGAAGAAGAAAGAAAGACAAAGTAAGAATACTTTGTCGACTTTTGTGTCTCACAAACCTAAAGTAAGGGGTAAGCTTTAGAGATTAAGTTTTTGAGCCTCGATAAAAGAATAAGGATGGATGTCAAGCAAAGTGAAATGACCAAAATGCCCTTGAGGGCTAAGAAGAGAACGTTGAGAAGGAGTTGGTGAAGAGCCTTGAAAACTGACATGTAATTTAAAAATTCACATAAATTAATCTGTTGTGAAGCCACAGATATCTAGTTTTTGTAGAAATTTACGGATCACAAATCAGAGTTGAATCCAAGAAGTTATGTGCGATCAAAAAAACAAAGGTCTGAAGGAACTACATCGAAGGATGGCAAAAAAAGTAAGGGGCAGAAAGATATTGATCAGCCAGCCATCAAACAACTGCTCAGCTATCCAGGATAGTCGCCCAGCCATCTGACAGCCACTCAGCCATTGGGTGATGGCCGATCGACTATCAGATAGCCTCTCGGTCGTTTGGAGATAGCCGACTGACCCTTCTTAGTGTATTTGTGAAAATTAGCGTTAAGAGCCTTCCTTTTCTGTTTTGTTTCTTCCTTTTTCATCTTCACCCCTCTCTTATGTAAACCCTCCTCCTCTCACATTGCAATACACACCAATTGTCAAATACAATCATCTTTCTTCCTCTTGAAAACACACTTGAGAATTCGAGAAGTCTTTTCTAGTATAAATATTTTTTAGGCATTTTATTACTCTAAACCTGGAAAAGAGTACGTCTTGAGAGCAAAATTCTCTCCTCTCTCCCATTTTCTCTTTTATTTTTTTTTTCTTAGAAGAAGCATGTTTAGGGCTTAATTTTATGCTTAGGAGCATGTTGAGGATTATTATGAATTTTGCTAACCCAATTTGTTTTGCAAGATGGATAAGCATGTCAAGGCAAGTTTGCAATCTCCACTTTATTAGAAACATGCTTAGGAATTTACTTTCTTTGCAAATTCTTAGAATCATGACTAGGAGAATATATTTAGAATCATGCTTAAGAGTACATGATTAGAATCGTGCTAGGAAAATTTGCTTGCTTTGATGAATGCCAGGAAATAGTGTATGATAGATAAGAATTACCATTTTGCCTTGAATGCTATGATTGATGATTGTTTGGATTAGGCTGGAATATGCCATGAATGCCATATTTTAGGCTAGAAATGCCATGATAATTGATATGAATTATGCTAGAATAGCGATAGTAGAATTGCTATGATAGAATCTATCAAAATCTAAGCTAGAATGCTATGATATTAGATTATGGCTTTGTTTAGGTTATAATTTATTTATTTATAAATGTCTGAATGATTGTATGATTCCATGAAAGGGGTTTAATAAGTATTGAATAGACTCACATATGATGGTGAGTAATTCACTATTTATTGAGTCTCAAATTGAATATCTTGATATGCATGCATAAGCTTCGTATTGAATGTTTTAAATTGTATGAATAATTGAAGACTTTTGTAATAACTTAATAAGTGTTAAAGTAGAATTTACTTCATTGTTGAATAATGACTTTTGTAATCCTCTCCCCTTCCCTCATGTATGATGGAAATGTAATCTATTCTCCTCCCTCTTTCTTTGTATGAAGATACAACTGTTTTGATTGAATAATCACCTAACATGTCGAATAAAGATGAAATGGAATTGTGTGCTTAAAATGAATAACGCTAAGTGGACTAAGTAACAACACGAGCTACTTTTATTTAGTATTTCTCAAGTGGAGGCCGAATTTACATCCAAATTGGTTGAAAGACTCGTACCTAACTTTTCGAACCCATCCCTAAAGGGATGAGGGTAGTTTAGGTCCCAAAACGAGGGATTGGATTACCCCGATTCATTCCTAATTGAATAATTGGGTGGTAACTCCTTTCTCCAGACGTGGCCATGGCTCGTTTGTGTTATATTAAGTCTCAAAAGAGGCTTTGACACAGTGTCGTGGTTGCAAATGCTCTGGCACAATGAAAGCTCAGTTCATAGTAGGCTATTCCAAAGTTATAAAAGGCTATAGATTGTGGTACAAGGCTCAGGGAGCATCAAAATCGATTATTAGTAGAGATGTTATCTTTAATGAAGATGAAATTTTGAGATTGACTACACAACGTGGTAAAGTTTATGGATTAGACAAATCTGAGATAACTGGTTTAGAGTTGCAGGCTGTTGGTTTTGAGGTGGAGCCTGTAAGCATTGTTCTTCAGCAAGTAATTATGGATGCAAGTGAGGCTAAGCAATAATAACCACCATAGCTAGATTATAGACTGACAAAGGATAGAGAAAAGAGGCAGATCAGACCTCTAGAAAGGTATAGGAACTTTGACTTTGTGGCTTATGTTTTAAATATGGCTGATGTGATTGATGGGAAAGAGCCACTTACATATCTTAAGGCCGCAAGTTGTGATGAGCCCGTCTAGTGGAAAGAGGCAATGTTAGATGAGATTAATTCTTTGAATAAGAATAAGACATGGGAGATTATAGAGAAGCTTGAGAAACAAAAGCTTGTTGGTTGTAAATGGATTCTCAAATGAAAGGAAGGGTTGTTAGGGGATAAGCCTAGATACAAGGCTAGGCTAGTGGCTAAGGGGTTTACATCGTGTGAGGGAGTTGATTATAATAAGATTTTCTCTCTGGTAGTGAAACATGCGTTGATCAGAGTTCTTCTATCCCTTATGGCATGTTTTGATCTTGAGCTTAAGCAAATGGATGTCAAAAATGCATTCTTGCATGGTGAGTTAGAAGAGAAGGTCTACATGAGCCCGCCTGAGGGATTTGAACTTCTAGGTAAAAAACATTATGTTTGCTTTTTGAGAAAATCATTGTATGGTTTGAAGCAAAGTCTAAGACAATGGTATCTGTGGTTTGATACATTTATAGTGGGTAAGGGTTTCTTAAGGATTTCTTATGATAGTTGTGTTTACTATAGGAAACTTCATATCCGGATATGGTCTACTTGCTCTCATATACTGATAATATGCTCATAGTCAGTGTGGCAATCTCAAAAGTTCAAGACTTGAAAGAGTTACTGCAGACTAAGTTTGAGATGAAAGACTTACGGAAGGCTAAGAGGATATTGGGGATGGACATTCACAGGATAGATACAAGTGTACACTTTTCTTGTCTCAGAAAAACTATCTTAAAAAAGTCTTCTATTAGCTTAACATGGGTGGTACAAAGGCTATTAATGTATCGTTGGTAGCACACTTTAGACACTCATCTGAGTGGTGTCCTATGACAGATGATAAGAAACTTCAAATGGACATGATTCCATATGTGAATGCAATAGGGAATGTCATGTACTTGATGGTGTGCACTCGATAGGTTGTATCAGTTGTCAGTCGGTTTATAGCAAATCCAGGTAAGGTTCAAAAGGAAGCAATAAAATAGCTGTTGAGATACTTGAAAGAATCAATCAATAAAGGATTGATGTTTGGTAAAACATGACAAAAAGGAATAGTTTTGGAGGGCTTTGTTGATGCATATTATGTAGGGGATCTTGATAAAAAGAGGTCTCAAACAGGCTATGTGTTCATATTTGGTTAAGGATGTATTAGTTAGAAAGCTTAGTTGTAGTACATTGTTGTTTTATCAGCTATAGAGTCTGAAAATATAGTTGTTACTGAAGCAATAAAGGAAACTTTATGATTAACGGGTTTGGTAGATGAATTTGGAGTGTCACAAAAGTCTATGACTATGTTTTGTGATAGTCAAAGTGCTATACATCTATCAAAGAATCAAATGTATCATGAACATACTAAGCATATTAATATGAGGTTGCATTTTGTTCGTAATGTTATAGCGAAAAAACCTATAAAAGTGGAAAAGATTCCTACGAAAGATAATCCTGCTGATATGTCTATGAAGGTAGTACCATTGAGTAAATTATTGCATTGTCTAGATCTGTTAAAAGTTCAAGATGAGGTTTCTTGATGAGTTCTATTGAGGGAAGACTGTAGTATGTTATGGAGATGGAGGATTTGAGATCTAAGGTGGAGATTTGTTAGTTTTGGCTCACAAATCCTAAATGAATTCGGTGTCAGACTTGGGGACCAACGCTCCTGTGTAAGAAGGAATGCGCTTTTACGTAACGTGGCAGAGATATTGTGCTCCTGTGCAAGATGAGTTATGTCGTTACGCAACGATGGGGAAAGACACCTTGACTTTATGTGGAGACCTTGCACTCCCACACAAAACACATTAAGCTGCTGCGTAAATGACGATTACTGTTCATGACTAGGATACTATTTAAAGGCTTTCTTTTCTATTTGAGAAAGGACTTTTGAATATTCTCTTGTAGGTTTCTAGGGAAACGTGAAAGTCTAAGAAAGAGTGTTGTTCTTAGTGAGAAAGAGTATTGTAACACCTTGTTTAGTTTTTGCTCACAAATCCTAGTTGAATTTAGTGTCACACCTGGTGACCTAGGCTCGCACTCCTGCGTACGACTGGTAGAAAAGTTATGCTCCTGCATAAGGTGAAATGCGCCGCTGCGCAATGACAGAGAAAGACGTTTCGTGTTCAGGTAGAGCTATTACGCTCCTGCGTAAGGCATATTGGGCTGCTGCGCAAAAAGCGATTACTATTCACAACTAGGACTTTATTTAAAAGCTTTCTTTTTTGTTTGAGAGAGGACTTCCGAATATTCTCTTGTACGGTTTCTAGGGAAACGTGAGAACTAAGAAAAGAGTGTTGTTCATAGTGAGAGATAGTATTGCAAAGCTTTCTAATCCATTGTTCTTCGTAGTGAAATTTTTTTGCAATCTTCCCAATCGATGTAGATTCTCCTTAAACTGATCTTAAATCTTGGTGTCTTCTCTTGTGTTTATTATTGATTACTTGTTTATTTGCCTTGGTTGTGATCTCTATTGTACTTTGTTATTGCTTGATTCTTGGGTGGAATTGGTTAGCAAGATTCTTAGTTTCTCAACAATCTATTATTAGAGCCTTTGTTTTGGCTTGTTTCTACACACAAAGCAATGGTTCGAACAAAGTTTGAAATCGAGAAATTTGATAGCAATGATGACTTTGCTCTTTTGGAAGAAGAATATGAGGGCGATTCCAACGTAGCAAAAATGCACGAAGGCTCTTGAAGGAAAAACTACCCTAAAAGAAGATCTATCTGAGGAGGAGAAAGATGAGATCATAAAGATAGCCTATAACACTCTCATACTTTAACTGGTAGATAACGTGCTACGTCAAATCGATGGAGAAAATACTGCGACAAAGGTTTGGCTAAAACTTGAATCTTTGTATATGACTAAATCTTTGTCTAATAAGATTTATCTTAAAAAGTAACTGTTTGGGCTCAATATTGACCCATCTAAGACACTAAAAGATAATCTTAATGATTTTAAAATAATTGTGGTTGACCTTGCTGTGGTTGACCTTGCTAATGTTGATGAGAAGATTAGTAATGAAAATCAGGCAGCTAGACTCTTGAACTCTCTACTAGATAATTTCAATGAGGTTAAATCTGTTATTAAATATGGCAAAGATAGTCTTAATCTGGTTGATGTACTTAAGGCTCTGTGATCTAGGGAGTTTGAGATTAGGATTGAGAGAAATTTTGAAACAATAGAACGGGTTTGATAGCAAGGGGTAGATCAGAGAAGAGAGAGCAAAAAGGCAAGGGCGAGTCGAGATCAAAGTCAAAATACAAGTAAAGGAAGAGATGCTTTCACTATAAAAAGGAGGGTCACTTTAGGTGTAACTATGCTAAGTGGGAGAACAAAAAGGAGAAGGGAGTTGAGGATGGTGGTGTAGCTACGGCATCAACATCTGACTATGAAGGTGTACAGGCTTTGACAATGGTAGACATGAGATCTGATAGTGAGTGAATTCTTGATTCAGGCTGCACATTCCACATGTGTCCCAAGAAAGAATTTTTTGCTTCTTATCAGTCTGTTGATGGAGGAAAAATGCTGATGGGGAATAATGTAGCTTATGGTGTGGTAGGAATCGGTTGTATGAGATTTAGGATGTTTGATGGGTTTGTCAGAATCTTGAAGGAAGTAAGGCATGTTCTTGGGTTAAAAAGGAACTTGATTTCCTTGGGCACGTTGGATAAAATGGGTTGTGAGTACAAGGCATCATCTAAGATGTTACATGTGACAAAGGAAGCACTAGTTGTCATGAAAGCCAAGATTTATAATGGCTTGTATGTGTTGCAAGAGGAGGTCTTAACTGGTGAACTAGCAATCAAAAAGGCATCTAATAGGGATAAAACCAAGTTTTTGCATCAAAGCTTGGTCATATCAGTAAGAAAAGTTTGAAGGAGCTAAGTAGTCAACAGTTATTATGTGGTGATCAAATAGACAAACTTGAGTTTTGCGAGTATAATGTCTTTGCGAATGTCGACTACGTTTCTCAACAAGTGTTCATACTACAAAGGGTACTCTTGATTATACGTATTCAAATATCTGGGACCCAGCTAACAAGCCTTTGCATGGTGATAACAGGTATTTCTTGTCCTTGATTGGTGATTATTCAAGGAAGGTGTGAATCTACTTGTTGAAACATACGAATAAAGCCTTTAAAAAATTTAGACTGTAGGAAAAGCTTGTAGAAACTTAGACTGGTAAAAGGGTGAAGAAACCTGAAACAAATAATGGGCTTGAGTTTTGTAGTCATGAGTTTGATTCTTATTGTAAAGACCATAGGATTGTGAGGCATAAATAGTGAGGCATACCCCCTAACAAAACAACTTAGGTAACACTATAAGAAAAATGATCATATTTGACAGTTTTTAGTCGCCAAATATATACATATTTGACGATCTTGAAAGTGCCACCAATGGCACCGCCAAATATAGTCAATATATTTTTTAATTTGACTATATTTGGTGGTCTGTCAACCTGCCAAATATGCACATGACTATACTTGACGGTTTTTGACCGCCAAATATAATAGGTTTAAAAATTAAAAAAATATACTTGGTGGTTTTTGGCCGCCACGTATAATAGTTTCAAAAATTAAAAAAAAAATATTTGGCGGTCATTAAGGAAATACCCATCACCCAAAACAATCAAATTGGTGAACCTCATTAAAAATCGGAGTATCTAACATTTCCTAAAAACATAAATTTATTAAAATTTTTCCAAGTGGAAAGAATCTACCCGATGAATACCCACACATATATTCAATCAAGGCTCAAACCATCAAAGCTGAACAATTTAACGTAGAGGATATACATCATTCCAGATATCCTCTACACCTCCATCTCAACACATGCAATGAAAGGAGATTCATATTGAAATAGAGTAGTTAAATGCTTTAAAATGGAATTGTGAAGCACAATAATATGATGGTATAAACATCATTCTAGATGTCCTCTAGACCTTCATCTCAACATATGCAGTAAAAAAAAGCTATCCACACAGCAGTCAAATCCATTACATGCCACCAGACAAGAACAGTGAAAAGTCTTAACATGCTCTTGCAAGTTCAGTCCACAATAATTCTCAGCAAATAATGTAAATTCTCGAACAAGCACATTAGAGCAGAGGAATACCACCACCTGAGTATTTGACTTCCTGAAAATTGACCAGAAAATCATGGATTTCAAAAGAAAACTACTAAGCACCCACTACAAAGGTGATGTATAGCTAACGATAAAGTAGAAATAATACATCTTAACCATCCACAAATCTGTTCTGCACACAACGCAACTCTCTTTTCTCTTTTAAAAATAAGAATAAAAGAGGAAAAAGAAGAGAGCTACATATTCATAATCCGGCCTTTCCCTTCCTATACAATATGAGTTTAATAAGCACTTGTGCCAAATCAATAAAACCAATGAAGGCACAATTTTATTGGCATCATTATTCAACATCAGATTATATCCTTCTTGATTTGCCGTACATTTTCCATCAACTAGATAATTGTTTTCCTCAGATCATTATTCATAGCAACAGAGGAAAGTGGTTTTGGGGGAAAGAAATACCTGAGCAGGGGGTAAGGATGAAACCCAGTCTTATGCATGTGTTGGAAGAAGCCCCAATGTGTTAAGCTGTTGAAAGTAAAATTACTTGAATATAAGAAACAATGTTTTTTTCTTTCTGATTCAATTTCATGAAAAGAGAACCCGTTAATTCATGAAAGGAAAATTCATCTCACCTTCCAAACGCCCAGTGCTAAACCTCCCAAATTAAGGGCAACGAAGAGCAATTTAAGCCCAAGAAGATCTACTTTACTGTCTTTGTAAGGCTCAAAAACTGAAATCAAAGTGAATCTTCAATGAATGAACTTAAAGAATGTTTCTCAGACCTTTACATATGTAAATGCTGAATATCATGTAAAATAGGTAATTGTAGACTGAGCTCATAACTTATTTTTAAGCCTTTTAGTGAACATGAGAACTTCCAAGTAAAGTTGCAAGATTAAAGAATAATTTCATGCATATTTTTCATAGAACGATAGGATATATCTAGCATCCGATGGGCCTCTCCTATATTCTACAATGCTTTATATTTTCCATATTTTACAAGAAAATGTAGTCATTGACATCAAAATTTTAAAAATAAAAACTGCTATTATTGAAACATTCCCATCCATAATTTCATACATTACTTGCAAATAAAACACTCTACCCCATAAACCTCAAAAACATGCCCTTATAGAATGCAAGCAATTAGAAGGGACAAAAAATGTGGTAGACAAAAAAATGGAATCACAACAAAAGCAAACGGAAAGGTTTCATCCTCCTCCCTCTGCAGCACTTTGATCACGGTAAAGAAATCAAATATGCCAGGTCAAACAAAGAAATATTTAACAAGGGCCAGAGTACAGTTGCAACTTCTTTTATTATCTTTTCTTCTATCACTCCCATTTTGATCCTTTCTTACCCTCCAGCAAGGTTAGGAAAAAGAGAAAAGTGAATCATACAGATCAGTAACATTAAAAATAAAAATTAAATAGCACTTACCCTTTCCAACCCCTTGAAGAGCACTTATAGGCTACTAGAGAGCAGAAAAAGTAATACCAATGCTAAAAAGATGGACTGTACTTCTAGCCATCCACATCATTAAGCCCATCATCAGCAAATTCTTGAAAGGGGCTTATGCCACCTCCCAGGCTTTTTGTTCATATATAACAAAGACCACAATATCAATCAATAACACTCTTGATCACTGTGTTATAAGCCATTAAAAAACAAACGAAAATAATTAAATTAAATTAAATCAAGAATCATCCAACTCAATAACAACATGTAAAGCAGATGACCCGCTAATCAAAACTAAAAATAAATAGCAAAATTAGATTGTTTAAACTGGGTTTGATCAACCTACAATACACATGATTCAAACAAATTCAATCTGGATAGTTTATCATCGAGTTAGAAGAATTAAATTCAAAAATAAGATATCGAATTACAAAATTACCTGAGCCTTCCAAGTAGATTCAGCATCTTTCTTTTGATGACTGGTGCTCGAATCATCCTAATAAAATTTAGATGATTAACCAAAACCCTAAAACTCGAAAGAAAAAATTGATTGAAAATACACAGAGTTACAGATCAGCAGAGAGACAAACCTGATCTTGAGAAGCGCGAGAGAAACCACGAGGATCAGGGATGTCACGAGAGGAAGGAGTGGTTGAATTGTTCGTGAAATCGATAGCCCATCTTCAGCCGGAACCCATCATTGCTTTTCCCTTCTCCATAAACTTAAAAAAGAACTATACTGCGTTTACCACCTTGTGCTCAAAACTCAAAACTCTACATACGAAATTAAACATTAAATTTACGGTAAGAAGAAATTTTGTCTAGTAAATTCAATTTACAACTTCTATACACAATTAAAGATAAATCTATTAGGTTTCTACAAGTAAGAATACTAAGAAAATTAAAAGGAAAAAAATCTAAATGTAAGGCAACACCAAATCGAGTGAAAAATAGAGACTGAGAGAGGAACCTGCAATCAGATAACATATCAATTTCAAAACCAAATCCAAAACCCTAAAAAATTCCAATTTTCAATTTCAAAAATTACCTGCACACCATAGCCAGATTATAGACTGGTGAGGGACAAAGAAAGAAGGCAGATCAGACATCCAAAAAGGCATGAGTACTCTAACTTTATGGTTTATTTTTTAAATATAGCTGATGTGATTGATGGGAATGAGCCACTTACATACCTTGAGGCCGTGAGTCGTGATGAGTTCATCCAGTGGAAATAGGCAATGTTAGATGAGATTAATTCTTTCAATAAGAATAAGACATGAGAGATTGTAGAGAAACTTGAAAAATAAAAACTTGTTGGTTGTAAATGGATATTCAAATGCAATAAAGGTTTGGCAAGTGAGAAGCCTAAATACAAGGCTAGGCTAGAGGCTAAGGGGTTTACACAGCGTGATGGGATTGATTATAATGAGATCTTCTCTTCGATGGTGAAACACATGTCGATCAGAGTTCTTCTATCACTTGTGGCATGTTTTGATCTTGAGCTTGAGCAGATGGATGTCAAAACTACGTTCTTGCATGGTGAGTTAGAAAAGAAGATTTACATGAGCCAACCAGTGGGATTTGAACTTCTAGGTAAAGAACATTGTGTTTGCTTGTCGAAAAAATCTTTGCATAGTTTGAAGCAAAGTCCAAGAAATGTTATCTGCAGTTTGATACGTTCATTGTGGGTAAGGGTTTCTCAAGGAGTTTCTATGATAGTTTTGTTTACCATAAGGGAACTACATGTCTAGATCTGGTCTACTTGTTCTTATATGTTGATGATATGCTCATAGCGAGTAAAGCAATCTCAAAAGTTCAAGACTTGAAAGAGTTGCTACAGACTGAGTTTGTTATGAAAGACTTAGGGAAGGCTAAGAGGATATTGGGGATGGACATTCACTGAGTTAGAGACAAAGGTATACTCTTCTTGTCTCAGAAAAAACTATCTTGAAAAAGCCTTGCATCGGTTTAACATGGATGGTGCAAAAGCTGTTAGTGTACTATTGGCAACGTATTTTAGACTCTTATCTGAGCAATGTTCCAAGACAGATGAGGAGAAACTTCAAATGGACCTGATTCCATATGCGAATATAATAAGGAGTGTCATATACTTGATGGTATGCACTCGTCCAAATATTGCAAAGGTTGTATCAGTTATCAGCAGGTTTATGGTGAATCTAAGTAAGGTCTATTAGAAAGCAGTGAAATGGTTGCTGAGATATCTAAAAAGATCAATGGGTAGAGGATTGATGTTTGGCCTAGTAGAGCAAGAAGGAATAGTTCTAGAGGGCTTTATTGAAGTGGATTATACAGGGGATCTTGATAAAAGAAGGTCTTAAACGAGCTATATGTTCACATTTGGTGAAGGTTGTATTTGTTGGAAAGCTCAGTTGCAGTCCATTCTTGCTTTATCAACTACGGAGTTTGAATATATAGTTGTTACTAAAGCTATACAGGAAGCTTTGTGGTTAATGGGTTTGGTAGAATAACTTGGGTGTCATGAAAGCCTATATATTTGATGCAAAATCAAAGGTATCATGAACATACTATGCACATTGATGTGAGATCGCACTTTGTTTGTGATGTCATAGCAAAAGAGTCTATAAAAGTAGAGAAGATTCATACGAAAGATAATCCAGCTGATATGGCTATAAATGTAGTACAATTGAGTAAGTTCTTACATTTTCTGGCTCTGTTAGAGGTCTAGGATAAGGCTCCTTGATAAATCCTATTGAGGGAAGACTGCAGTGTGTTATGGAGATAGAGGATTTGGCGTAGAGATTTGTTAGTTTTGGCTCACAAATCCTAGTTGAATTCAGTGTCAAACCTGGTTACCCGCGTTCTTGTGTAAGACTGGCAAAAAAGTTGTGCTCCTGTGCAAGGTGAGTTGCACCACTACACAATGATGGAGAAAAGACACTTCGTGTTCAGGCAGAGATATTGTGCTCCTGCACAAGACACATTGCCCCATTGCATAAAAGACGATTACTGTTCACGACTAGGACTCTATTTAAAGGCTTTCTTTTTATTTGAGAAAGGACTTCTGAATATTCTCTGGTAAGGTTTCTAGAGAAATTTAAGGACTAAGAAAATAGTGTTGTTCTTAGTGAGAGAGAGTATTGTAAAGCCTTGTAATCCATTATTCTTCATAAGAAAATTCTTCTACAGTCTTTCCAGTGGTTCAGGTTTTCCTTGAACCGAATCACTTAAATCTTAATGTCTTCTCTTGTGTTTATTATTGTTTGTTTGTTTGTTTGCCTTGATTGTGATCTCTCCTGTGCTTTATTATTGCTTGATTCTTAGGTGAAATTGGTTGGCAAGATCCTTAGTTTCTCAATACCTTGTAATATGTTTTTCTTCATAGTGATATTATTCTATAGCCTTCTAGTGGATGTAAGTTTTTTATGAACTGAACCACTTAAATCTTGGTGTTCTTTCTCTTGTTTATTATTGCTTGTTTTGACTGATATCTCTATTGTGCTTTGTTATTGCTTAATTCTTGGATGGAATTAGTTTGCAAAGATCTTTAGTTTCCTAACACAATGGAACTCATAATTGGTGCTGTTGCGAGTCCTAGTACAAACATTCTGTGGCCAAGACCCGGTTTCACAAATTATGAAGTTACGGCCCTCAGAAATCTTGAAGTTCATCACTATGATCTCCTTCCTGAAAAAAGTTGGCAGGTGGACCTTGATGCTGTTAAAGCTCTTGCAGATGAGAATACTATTGCTATTGTCATTATCACCCTTAGAAATCCCTATGGAAATTTTTTCGTTATGAGCATTTGAAAGAGTTCTGACCATACAATATTTCTGTTGTCACTTTGCTAAAAGTACTATCAAAATTAATGTATACATGGAAAACCTTAGTACTTTGTCAGCTTAATAACTCTTTCTCGATCACCAGCACAACATACAGTTAATGTCAGAGTTCTCCACAACTTCAACCGACCGATCTAACGAAATTCTATGATGTACAGTTCAGTAATCGTGTTTGTTGTTAAGATAAATAGAAGAAAAAATTTTATTATATAATTACATTAAAACTACACACTATATGGTCAGAAACCCTTGCTTACTTGATACTGATTAGATTTAATGCGATAATAATGGTTATATGGCAAAGTGAAATTATTTACTTGTATTTACAATTTTGCTCTTTATTGTATATATCCACTTTGTTGAATTCAGATAGCGGAGACAACACTGAAGCTTAGGATTTTAGTGGTTGCTAATGAAGTCTATGGGCACCTCACTTTTGGGAATAGTCTGATTGTTCCAATGGCAGTGTTTGGATCAATGGTTCCTCTCATTACTTTTGGTTCTCTATCAAAGAGATGGTCTACAGGTTGAAGACTTGGTTGGCTTGTGACACGTGATCCCACTAGCAACCTTCAAAAATCAAAGGTTCTCTCTCTCTCTCTCTATATATATATATATGTGTGTATGTGTGTGTGTGTGTGTATGTGTGTGTGTGTGTGTGTGTGTACATGCACTTAAATGTTTCAGCCCAAACATTAAATAATGAAAAAGAACTCTTAGATGGATTTATTTATGAAGAAACCGATCATGTTACCTTATAAGGTAACTCTCTTGGAATTAGATTAAATAGTAATAGGTAGTCTGAGGGCTTTAATTATTAATAACTTAAATTATTTGAGTTCTTGCCTTCAAATTTATCATTTATAACATACTTCTTCTACATATATTGATCCTCCACTTTATATACTAATATTTCCTTTTCTCTCTCAGATTTGTGAAGACATAGAGGCTTGCCTCAAAATCATCTCAAAACCTATGACATTCATTCAGGTAGCTAGAAATAGAAAGTCTAAAATACGTGAACAATTTCATGTGACAGGAAGTAATATGAAAATAATTTGTTCAATCACTTAGTTTAATTATTATTACTTTTTTATTTTTTTAATGTTATAGGGAGCACTTTTGGCACATCCAAAAATAGGATTATCTCTCAAGTATAGGAGTATCGAAGTAATAAAACCGGTGAGACTGAGGTCAATCCACGAGGAAGGGAATTTAGCGGTACAAACTAAAAGGTACGCAACTATGATGTGAATAATTTACAAGATGATATTAACAAATAAAACTAAAGATGGTAGGCAGTACTACCGACCATTCAAATATAAACCAAAAATAAAATGTGGTAAAACCATCAATGAAATAGGAGATAAAACCTACCATAGCAAATAAAATAACAAGTTCGTAAACAATAAATGAGAATAATTAAAATACACAAGTAAAATGAATTAATACAATTATAATGAAAGCTAAGGTTAGGGGATCTGCCCTTGATATATCAATTAAGGATAAGTAATCCATTTATAACTCAATTAGAATCCACATATCAAGGAGGTTCCAATCAGAAGGTATGTCAGTTAAGTCCATTTAGTTATATGAAATGTATTTGTTTCGTTACCAATATTTATACCATTTCTTGTAAATGGGTTCAAGTATCTAATGTATCAATCACCATATGTCTACAACAAATCAAGGTTCTTAACTAGACTTGTGTCAGTAAGAAAGAACCAAATGACATCTAGAAAGGATCCAAACATTTGATGTGTCAGGGATTGTCTACAATGGATCAAGACCTCCACTTTACGAGTGGTGTCAAGATTGATTAGGGAAATAAATATAAATCATACAAATAAAATAACAAAGATTATGATTATTAAGCACATATCAAGGGGTTCGAAAATTCTTATTCTCATATCAAGGATTTCACTCTTTCACCTTAGCAAAAGATCATTTAGCAAGACATTATAAAAAAAAAAACGAATTGCAAGAAAAAGAAGATTTATTAATAATATTAAGAGAACAAAACACAAGAGAGAAAACACAATAATAAGAGATCCCAACCAAGGCCAAGATGCCCTAATGGGTCACAAGGCACCTCTATTTATAGATACATTACGGGGCAAACTTGTCAAATTACAAAGGGACATTTGTAAAATATCTTATTGACAATTTGAATCATCATGTGCACCGACTTTGACCATCGATTTCGGCATCAAATTATTTAGAATTTTGATCACATGTCTTCATCAAAGTTGTAGATATTTCTCTCAGATTTCTGGAACATCTTGATTCATATGATTGGGATACGTATATCAAGAGATATGGTCAAAATACAGAGGCATGGTCAGGCTAGGTCGAAACTGCAAATGGTTTCACTTCAAGCCCATTTTTGTCCACTAAGAGCTCAAATTTGATGATTCTTGTGAAACATGATCTTTTAGATAATTTAATCATCTTTTCAACAAATGAAGATTTACGCCATTCTAATCGATAAATAGAAAGTTATGCCCATTTTACCAAACCTATAATAAAAACTGAAATTAAGATAAATTTAATTTAAAAGATGCAAATACTACAAATATGCTTAAGTGGAGGAATTTAATGACACCATTAATGTAATATGATGAATTAAGATCTTATTAAACATACATATTTAAGTGTTCACCAGCTACCTCAAATCCTTGAGAAAATAGATCAAGCAAAATTCTTCTCAAAGACTACAAATCTACTCAAGGAGGCTACGGAAATTCTTTGTAATAAAATTGAGGAGATTCCTTGCATCACTTGGACAACAAAATCATAAGGATCCGTGTTTGTAATTGTTGGTGTTAACATGTGACACTCTTGCATGTGCCATGCACATGATAATTTTGGACTAACTTGTGATAAAACCAAAATGTTATATTGTTTCTTATTTTATTATTTCTAAAAGTATAATTCAGGAAGTACTTGATTCATAATAAATATCTCTTTAGATTAGGACATTATTTGATGTATCCTAGTTAAATTAGGAGTATATTTATTTGTGTCCTATTTCATTTAGGAGTTACTTATATCACTTCCTAAAGTATTGTTCTTTATCCTAATTTGAGTTTGATTAAGATTTTATAGAATTTTAAAGAGATTACAATCGGACATCCCACTATATATAATGTTATTTTTTACATAACTTATATATGGGTGGTGTATGTATGTCATGCATTTCAAGAATTAAAGAGAGCTTCTACGCAAATTGGAATATTTCTTTGATTTTATTTTATCAGTGTCTTATTCATGTATGACACATTGTGATCGTGCATGAATTTCAATTAGGTCTGTTTGAGTTAGTATACACTTGAGAGAACTTGCGAGTTGAGTGTTTATGTGATTCAGTGTCAGACATCGTGGCTATGTTTTACTTAATGGTGTGTTATTAAGCTGTCAGCAACAGAGAATGAGCAGTGTCACTAGAGTTTAAGATCTCGACTGGATTTTGTTTTATAAAGATTAGATCAGTGTGTCAGAGTGAATCGTACAAAAAAGAATTTAGTGAATTGTAGCTCTAAAATTGTCCGTGGATGAATGTTTTATTATCTAACCACTAAAATTCTCCTGTGCTATTTTACTTTACAGTTTACTATTATATTACACATAACTTCATACTTCTAGATCTCACAATTGGTATCAGAGCAGGTTCACTAACATACAAGTGAAGAAACAATCACGTTGATTTGGAGGAATGGAGTTTATTCGTAAGGGAGGATTCGAAACTCAACTGCCTATTCTTCATGATGGTAATTATTCATATTGGAAAGTAAGAATGATGATGTATATCAAATCCTTGATGATAGGGCATGGATTAGTGTGCTTAAAGGGTGGACACCACCAATAAAATTGAATGCTTTTGGTGATTCTAAACCCAAACCTGAAAAGGAATGGACTGATGAAGAATACTGACGTTCAAGTTAGAACTCAAAGGCTCTTAATGCAATTTTTGCTGCTGTGGACTAAAATAACTTCAGACAGATTTCAAGTTGCAAAGTGGCTGAAGAGGTTGGGTCATTCTTGAGGTAAAACATGAAGGTACTGCTTCTGTTAAAAGATCTAAATTGATGAGATTAAATTCACAATTTGAGAACTTGATGATGCATGAGGATGAGTCAATTTCTGAGTTTTATTCTAAGTTATGTCATATCACCAATTTTGCATATATGCTTGGCAAGACTTTTACTGATGCAGAAATTGTTAGCAAAATAATTAGATCTGTTTCAGATAAATTTCAGCCATTGAAGAAGTTAAAAACACTGATGAGATGGGGGTTGATGAACTGATTCGCATTCTTCAAAACTTTGATATTAATCATAGTACTAGGAAGCAAAAAGGGACGAGCATTGCATTCAATGTTAAGACTGAAAAATCTAGTGATGAAAGTAATGATGAGCTTGATGAAACTGATTCTAAATAGATTGCTTTTCTAACAAAAAAATTATGTCAAGTTCATGAAAAACAATTTTAGAAAAAAGAATCAAGGAAAGCCATCAAACTCAAATGAAGACAAGTTTAAAAAATTCAGTAAGGAGAATGACAAGAACAAATTGAAGCAACCTGATAAGAAAAAAATAGATTAAGTGTTATGAATGTTCTGGTTATGAGCATATTCAATCTGAATGTGCTAATTTCAAAAAGAAGAACAAAGGCTTGGCAGCTATCTAGAGTGATGAATTAGAATCTGATTCGGAAGATCAAGAATGTATAAGTAATTTTGTTGTATTTACAGCATCTGTAGCTGATAAAGGGAAAGTTGTTATGACTGACATATCAAAAAAGTGCAAAACTGATGATGAATATTTAGATACAGAAGATGATCTAGAATACTATGAAAAGTTGCAAGAAACTTACAATACACTCTATAGTAAATGGCTGAGTCAGAAAGAAGAAATCAAAACTTTGAAGAAGGAGATTGAAGTACTGAAATGTGAAAAACCTTATGCTGAAAACTATATCACAGAAATGGAGCTTGCTTTGATAGTCAAAACTGCACATATTGAGAAAATTACAACGGAATTGATTGAGTGCAAAAGATATGTTGATCAACTCAGAATTGGGTCAGCTAAACTTGATCATGTCTTAAGTCTTGGAAGAGACAATTCCAATAAACATGGATTGGGTATACAGAAGATAATGTTACATCCTCATCAACAATAGTATTTGTAAAAGCTTCAACATCAGGTTAAAATTCTGAACCTAACTCAAAAAGGTCAAGTCCTAGTTCAAAAAGTAATGAAGCATTTGTTTCCCCTCTAAGCTCTTTCAAATCCAGTCTTGAAAAGGTAAGAAAACTCATTCCAACATGTTATTTTTGCGGTACCAAAGGGCATATTAGACCTAGGTGTTTTGAATTGTTGAATATTTTGTATAAAAGGTCAAAACAGTTTAAACTGTTATCAAATACACAACTAAAGTGGATTAAGAAAGAGTAGATAGTTTGCAAAGTTGCTTTTACTGCACTTGAGCATTCTTCTAACAATGTGGCATTTTGACAGTGGTTGTTCCAAGCACAAGACTAAAAATAAACAGTTTTTGAAAAATTTTGAAACATGTAAGGAAGGAAATGTCACTTATGGTGATGGAGTAAAGAGTAAGATCATTGGCAAAGACACTTTAAATGTCAAAGGCCTACCCAACTTCCAAAATGTTTTGCTGGTTAAAGGTTTGAAAGCTAATCTAATTAGTGTTAGTCAGATATATGATGTCAAGTATATTATTAATTTCACACGAGACAAATGCATGATTTTAGACCATCTTAATAAATGCATTTTAGAAGAAAATAGATCTTTAGATAATTGTTATTTGGTCAAAATTGTTTTTCATGCTAGAATCTCGGATTTAGAATTATGGCATAAAAAATTAGGACACTTAAATTACAAAGACTTGGTTAAATTAACTAAGTTAGGTGCTATAAAATGAGTTCCTAAACTTGGTGGTAATATTAATGAAATTTGTGGACTATGTCAAATGGGAAAACAAATTAGAAGTGTACACAAATCAATCCCATAGCTTTGCACATCCAAAATACTTGATTTGCTTCACATGGATCTTATGGGTCTCATGCAAATTGAAAGCATTGCTGGTAAGAGATACATATTTGTTTGTGTGAATGACTTTTAGATATACTTGGGTTGATTTTATTAAAGAAAAATCTGACACTTTTGAAGCTTTCAGGAATCTTTGTTTTAAACTTGAAAATGAGCAAAACAAGAAAGATTGGCCGGATAGTGAGAATAAGGAGTAATCATGGCAAAGAGTTTTCGACTCCCAAATATCATGGAATTGAACATGAATTTTCGGCTCCCAAAACTCCTGAATAGAATGGCATTATGGAAAGAAAAAACAAAACTCTTTAAGAGATGGCTAGAGTGATGCTCAATAGCAAGAAGTTGACCAAAAGGCTATGGGCTGAAGCAATAAGCATTGCTTGTTATATTTCAAATAGAATTTTTCTAAGACCTAGCTCTAACCAGACACCTTATGAAATTTTGAAAAGAACAAAACCTAATTTGAAATATTTTCATGTTTTTGGATGCAGGTGTTACATCTTAAATTACAGAGAGCAATTAGGCAAATTAGATCTAAAAAGTGATGAAGGAGATTTTATGGGATATACATAGAACAACAAAGCTTTTTGAGTCTATAATCTTCGAACTGAATTAGTCATGGAGTCTACAAATGTTTTATTTGATGATCTAGATGATTATGTAGAGTACTCACATGAAGAAAGCATAACCAGCTTCACGGAGAATGCAAAAGATCAGCACCAGATAGTATTAACAATAAAAAAGATTCAGTTATAAAAGAGGAAACAACTACTGTTACATCAGACTCAATAATGACATCTAACAACATAGATCTAAACAGAACCTCAATTAGAAATGAAGATGAAAGAAAAGATCCACCTACTTAGATACAGAAGGCACATCCAACTAGCTCAGTCATTGGAACACCAGATGGAATGATGAAAACTAGGAGCAAGGTAAGAATTCAGGTAAGATTTGCATGTTATGTTTCATTAGTTGAACCAAAAAATGTGAAAGAAGCTTTAAAAGAAGATGTTTGGTCAGGCAATGCAAGATGAACTTAATCAATTTAAAAGGAATAAAGTATGGGAATTAGTTCCTAAGCTAGAATATGCAAATGTAACTAAATGGATATTCAAAAATAAAACTAATGAAAGTGGTCAAGTAGTAAGAAATAAGGCTAAACTAGTAGCACAAGATTACACACAAGTAGAAGGCATAGACTTTGATGAAACCTTTGCACCAATAGCAATCAGATTACTACTTGCAATTGCTTATTTGCTTGATTTTAAATTGTATCAAATGGATATTAAAATAGCCTTTTTAAATGGCTATCTCATTGAAGAGGCTTTTGTTAAACAGCGTATAGATTTGAAGATCCTAGACATCTTGATTTTGTGTACAAATTGCATAAAGCTTTATATGGATTGAAACAAGCTCCTACAGCTTGGTACGAAAGGTTGACAAAATTTTTGATCAATAAAGGTTATAGTAGAGGCTGCAATGATAATACTTTGTTTATCAAACATACATCTAACTATTTTATTGTTGCTCAAGTATATGTAGATGACATTTGTGTTTAGATCAACTAACAAAAGGATAATTAGTGAGTTTGTTGAGTTGATGCAGGAAGAGTTTGAGATGAGCATGGTAGGAGAATTAAATTTATTTCTTGGATTGTGGGTTAAACAAATTAATGATGGGATATTCATATCTCATCAAAATATGCTAGAAACCTTGTAAAGAAATTTGGACTTAAGAATGCAAAACCAATAAACCCTCTTATTGGTACTAACCTGAAACTTTCAAAAGACAATGCAGGAAAAGAGGTTGATAGAAGTTTATATAGAAGCATCATTAGCAGGTTGTTATACCTCAAAGCAAGTAGATTAGAATTGTGTTTTAGTGAAGGACTTTGTGCAAGATTTCAATCAAATCCCAAAGAATCTCACTTGGCAGCAACTAAAAGAATCATCAGGTATGTACATGGAACCTTTGATTATGGGATGTGGTTTTCTAAAGATACAAATGATTATCTTGCAGGGTTTAGTGATTCTGACTGGGCAGGAAATGCAGGTAACAGGAAAAGCACATTAGGTGGATGTTTTTATCTTGATACTAACTTAGATTCTTGGCATAACAAAAAGCAGAATTCCATCTCTTTGTCTACTATTGAAGTTGAATACATAGCAGCAAGAAGTTATTGCATACAACTACTTTGGATGAGGCAAATGCTAAGTGAATATGGTATTGAACAAAAACTTATAACTGTGTTTTATGATAATACTAGCTATAAACATTTCTGCAAATCCTGTTCAGCATTCTAGAACAAAACACATTGATAAAAGATACTATTTTATAAGAGAGCTTGTAGAGTCTAAGATGATACACATTGAACACATCCCCACTGTTAAATAATTAGCTAACTTGTTCACTAAGACATTGAATGCAACAAGATTTGAGAATCTCAGAAAGACCTGAGGCTCCTATCAGTTTTCTGAATAAGCATTGCTTGCTGTTTTGTTAATTATATCTGAAATATCATATGTTTTCTTCTAATGAAGCACGTGTTAGCTGTAATATAAAATTGTGTGAATGTTAAGATACTGGTTTAAAATAAAAAATATAGAGAGGGCTACCAATATATGATGTGTGAAAGCCAACATTGAGAGTAACCTCAAAGTATCTGAGAAATATGTTGAGGTCGCCTACTCAAATGAAAAGGGCTACCTCTATATTATATGAAAGCTACTGTATTTATTGTGATTAATTTTTAATGAATATGTCAAAATGATATTTTTGACATCTCAATTGATTTAAAAATAAAGGTAAACAACTTTCATATGAAGATTATAAATAGCTTTGAAATATGCTTCTTTAGAATGATTCATATCATGTACAGATATTGTTCTTACGTTAAATGTAATAGTTTTTTGTTATGTTTTTCATATCATACAATGCTTTTTATATCTAACAGAAATTTGACATTCATACGATACTTTTTATGTCTGACTGAAATTTGCATTCTTGTGTATCCATGTGTTAAAATGCCATGTCAGCTTTATTGAATTGAGAGGGAGAAACTTTAGTGACGGGAATCTTAACTCTATTAGGATTCCTTATTTTAATGGAAATCAAATTTTGAATTTTATTTCTCATTAATTATATTAATGAAGTTGTTTTGGAAAAGAAATTAAATTTTAAAATTTATGGGAAACCGAATTTTATTAAAACTCAGTTTCTTCGTAAGTTTATAAGAAATAGTTTGGTGTTTTCATCACAAGTTGCCAAATAGGGGGAGATTGTTGATGTCAACGTGTGACACTCTTGCATGTGCGATGCACATAATAATTTTGGACTAACTTGTGATAAAACCAAAATGTTATATTGTTTCTTATTTACTGTTTCTAGAAGTATAATATAGGAAGTACTTGATTCATAATGAATATCTTTAGATTAGGACATTGTTTGATGCATCCTAGTTAAATTAGGACTATATTTATTTGTGTCTTATTTCATTTAGGAGTTACTTATATCACTTCCTAAAGTATTGTTCTTTATCCTAATTTGAGCTTGATTAAGATTTTACAGGATTTTAAAGAGATTACAATTGAGCATTCCACTATATATAATGTTATTTTTGCCTAACTTATATATGGGCGGTGTGTGTATGTCATGACATTTCAAGAATTAGAGGAGAGATTCTACACAAATTGGAATGATTCTTTGATTTTATTTTATGAGTGTCTTATTCATGTATGAGAGGTTGTGATTGTGCATGAATTTCAATTAGGTCTATTTGAGTTAGTATACACTTAAGAGAACTTACGAGTTGAGTGTTTATGTGATCCAGCGTCAGACATCGTGGTTATGTTTTACTTAACAGTGTGTTGTTAAGTTGTCAGCGATAGAGAATGAGCAGTGTCACTAGAGTTTAAGATCTTGACATGATTTTGTTTTACAAAGATTAGGTCAGTGTGTGAGAGTGAGTCAGCACTGTAAACGATCCTAAAGATTGTATAAACAAGAACTTAGTGAATTGCAGCTCTAAATCTATTTGTGGATGTAAGTTTTATTACTGAATCATGTAAAATTCTCTTATGCCATTTTACTTTACAGTTTACTATTATATTACACATAACTTCATACTTCTAGATCTCACAGTAATGGTTAAAAAATTAGAGATAAATGATAGCACGATTTTACATTTTCTGAATCAATATTAACTTGTCAACCTTTTCTTGTTGCAGGTGAAGTTGGACCTTTCAATACTTGAAGACATTGATGATGATATTGACTTCTATGTCAAGCTAGCAACCAAGAATCCATACTTGTTCTTCCTGGTGGGAAAAAAAAGAAACAGAAATAATAATAAAAG